>VFFE01007119.1:1440241-1451140 GCA_008921705.1 Burhinus oedicnemus | reverse complement strand
CCCGCCCCGCCTGCGGGGCTGCCCCTCTCCCGCAGCCCCGGGCCGCGCCAGCCGCCGCTCGCCATCTCGCCCTTTTTGCCGCAGGGGACAGCCAGTGCCCGACCGTCACCCCGCAAAGCCCCGTCCCCCGTGGCGGCAGCGGGCTGACCCCGGCCTGCAGCGGGAGCCGGTCCGACAGCCACGGCGCATCCCGGGCGGAGGCGGGGGCGTCCCGGGCCCGCGTGGCTGCCTGGCGTCGTGGGGACGACGGTGGCCCCTGGGCTGAGGGCCGGTGCAGACCCCCCCGGGAGACGGGAGCTGTCCTGCCCCTGTCCCGTGCCACCGGTACCCGCTCTGCCGTCTGCTGGGACGGGGTCAGGCTGCTCGGGTGGGGTGTCCCCGCACTGGGGACACGGGCTTGTCCCATGCCAGGTGTCCCCACTGCAGCACACAGCGGTGCCAGGGCCAGGCCTGTGTGTCCCCTCGGCGTGGGTTTCGGGGGGCTCGGTGGCACCGGTGACCTCCGGCTGCACAACCGCATGTGCACCGTGCAGGTGCAGCTCTGTTGCTCGGTTTGCGCCTCTAAACACCAGTGGGGCGGGCACACGGGCACCGGAGCACTGCCCGCTCACACCCACGGGTGGCCTTGTCCCACTGGGGCAGGGGTGGCTCCCGGGTGCTGGGCTGTCCCGTGCCCCCCCCCCGGCGGGGACAAGGGGCGGGCTTCCCCCGCCGATAAGTAGCCCGTCCCTGCGACAGGCTCTGGCGCTGCCATCACGTCCCCACGGGGCCATGGCAGAGGAGATGCTGTCGGCGTGGGCAGCTGGGGACACTGCCGAGGGCACCGAGCCTGATGGGGTGGGTCGGGTTGCGGTGGGCACAGGGCGGGCTGGCCCCCAGGGCTGTGGTGGTGGGCGCAGCCCTGAGGCTGCAGTGATGGGCACCATCGTGACCGCTCCCTGGGGGTCTTTCCAGGATGCCATCCGGACCCTTAACACCCTGCAGACCAACGCCAGCTACCTGGAGCAGGTGAAGCGGGAGCGTGGTGATCCCCAGGCCCAGCTGGAAGCCATGCAGGGCTTTTTGGAGAGGAGCGGGCTGAAGGTGAGAGGGGGGTCCCCATCCGCGCCCCACCCCCCCCATCCCAGCAGCGGTGCCGTTGTGCTCGGCACTGGTTGCCACGGGGGTCTCATGGGGTGGTTGACCTCCAACAGGTCGAGGACCTGGATCGACTGAACATCATCCACGTCACGGGGACGAAGGGCAAGGTGAGGCGGGGGGGCAAAGGGGGGCCGCCAGTGTCTCTGGCTCCATTTTCCCCTGCCCCAGTGTTGGGGAGGTTTCACGCTGCCGTTTCCCCAGGGCTCAGCATGCGCCTTCACCGAGTGCATCCTCCGCAGCTACGGGCTGAAGACAGGCTTTTACAGGTGGGCAGGGGGCATCAGGAGGGTTTGGGGGGGCTGGTGGTGCTGTGCCTGACCGTAAACCCCCTGTCTGCCCCCCCCCAGCTCCCCTCACCTGGTGCAGGTGCGCGAGAGGATCCGCATCAATGGGCAACCCATCAGCAAGGAGCTCTTCAGCAAGTACTTCTGGCTCGTTTACAACCGCCTAGAGGAGACCAAGGTGGGGGCGGTGGGGCTTGTGGGGGGTGCTTCCTCCCTTGGGGACCCCCGCCGGGGTCGTGTGCCCCAGTGCTGCTGGGGATGCCCCGTGCCATCCCCTTACGCGTGCTCTGCCCAGCAGGACCCGGCACATGCCAGCATGCCGGCATACTTCCGCTTCCTCACCATCTTAGCCTTCCATGTCTTCCTGCAGGAGAAGGTAGGTAGTGGTGGCCTCCAGCTTGTGATGGGGCTGTCAGGTTGGTGGTGACCTTGGGGAGGGGGGGACATGGGGTCCAGCCCCCACTTGGGCCAGAACTTGCATCAGTCAGGTTGTCATGCCTCTAACCAGGGGATGCTGTGCTGGTTGTATGGTCCCCCCATGAGTGGGGTGCGTGTTCAGGCACGGGTTTGGAGGGGCAGTGGCAGGGACCCCACCTGCATCCCTGAGTCCGTGAGGACACATGCTGCTGGTGGCCCTGTAATGGCTCCAGTGTCCCTGTGTCCCTAGGTGGACCTGGCAGTGGTGGAGGTTGGCATTGGCGGCGCCTACGACTGCACTAACATCATCAGGTAGGAACCGGCGGGGCCGAGCTTGTCCCCTGGGGGTGCCAGGGCTTGATGTCCCCACGGTGGGAGGACAGTGGGGACACTGCCACACTGTGTCCCCAGGGCGCCGGTGGTGTGTGGGGTCTCCTCCCTGGGCATCGACCACACCAGCATCCTGGGGGACACCATGGAGAAGATCGCCTGGCAGAAGGGGGGCATTTTTAAGGTAGGGAGACCTGGTACTCTCCCCTCTTGTGATTTTGGGGTGTACTCCCTGTAGCCCTAAGCACCCCCATCCTTCGCAGCCCGGCGTGCCAGCGTTCACCGTGGCGCAGCCAGAGCGGCCGCTGGAGGTGCTGAGGGACCGAGCCCAGGAGCGGGAGGTGAGTTGGGTGGCGAGGGGGTGGATGGGGGGTACCCTATGGCAGGGGGCTCAGCCTCCTCTCCCCACAGTGTCCCCTGTACCTCTGCCCAGAGCTGGACGCCTTCGAGGGGGGCCACCAGGCGCTAGAGCTGGGGCTGGCAGGTGCCCACCAGCGCTCCAACGCTGCCCTGGCCCTGCAGTTGGCACGGACCTGGCTGCAGCACCGTGGCTGCCAGGGTAAGGCATGGGGACAGGGATGGGGATGGGGAGATCGGACCCCGCCGTGGCCCTCAGGGTCTCAGCGGACATCTGTCCCCCCAGGTCTTGGGGAGCTGAAGGAGGTGACACCAGGCATCGAGCTGATGAGGAGGCCGGTGCCGCTGGCGCCTGCCTTTCAACCCACTGATGCCATGATCCAAGGTGCAGTATGGCCGCACCAGGACACCCCCCCCACCCCCCACCATGTTGCAGGGCTTGTGGGGGACCCCAGCCAGTGCTGCCTGTGCTGGAGGGCACAGCCTGGCTGCCCGCCCAAGGATCTTGGTGGCGGAGGGGAGTGTGGGAGTCCCAGCCATGCCCTGTGCCCGTCCCCCCAGGCCTGCGGGACACGGAGTGGCTGGGCCGGACCCAGGTGCTGCCCCACGGCCCCGTGACGTGGTACCTGGACGGGGCCCACACCACCAGCAGCATCCAGGCTTGTGTCCGCTGGTTCCGCCAAGCCGCCCTCAACCAGGACAAGCCCCAGGAGTAAGGAGGGGACACGAGGGGGGACACATGGTGGGGCACGGTGGTGGTGCTGGGGGTCCCTATGGGGCATGGGCCACCCGCCCTTTCTCCACACAGTGGCTCCGAGGTGCGCGTGCTGCTCTTCAACGCCACGGGGGACCGGGACACGGCGGCACTGCTCAAGCTGCTGCTGGTGAGGTTTTGGGGGGGGGGGTGGTGGTGGTAGTGTGTGTGTCACGGGGGGAGTCACTGCACCCTGATGCCTGGGTTCTCTGCCTGTGCTGGGATCTGCTTTGCTGCGGGTGCAGGGAGCCGCGAGGTGGAGCTGATGCCTTGTGCTGTCTGTCTGTCTGTCCACTCTGCTGTCCCTGGTTGTACCCCACCTCAGTGCCCCCTCAAGGGTCTCACAGCCCCCGGTGCAGGGGGAGACTTGGGTCACCCCCTCCCTAGACCAAACCCCCCATAACCCTATTGGGGTGGGACTGGTCCCAGTGGAAATCCCATGGGTGGGTCCTGAGGGCTCCCACAGTGCTCACCCCCCAGCTCTCCCCACAGCCCTGCCACTTCGACTACGCCGTCTTCTGCCCCAACTTCACGGAGGTGTCGGTGGCCAGCAACGCAGGTAAGTGCCGGGGAGCCGGGGCTCCCCCCAGCCCCCCCAGCCCTGACCCCTCCTCGGCCCCCTTCCCCGCCCCAGCTCCTGACCCCCATCTCCATCCCTCCCAGACCAGCAAAACTTCAACGTGACGCTGGAGAACGCCCTGACCCGCTGCCTTGAGAACCAGCGGACGTGGACCCGGCTGCTGGAGGAGAAGGGGGGGCAGGACCCCTGGCTCCCAGCCCCCTTGCAGGCAGGGGGGCTGCTGCAGCCAGCCCCCACCCGAGGCACCCTGCTCCTGGTCCCCCCGGCCCCACGACCCCTCAATTCCCCTTCCCTCGTCTTCCCCTGCCTAGCCCAGGCGCTGCGGTGGGTGGCACAGGGCCGGGACCCCCAGCTGGCAGCACCCACCGCCATGGGGGCTCACCCCCACCCCGCTGCCAGCAGTGGGGCCGTGCTGCTGCGGGAGGCGGCCGCCATCCGTGTCCTGGTCACCGGCAGCCTGCACTTGGTGGGAGGGGTCCTCCGGCTGCTTGACCCCACACTCTCCCAGTAACGGGGCGGGGGCTGGGGCTTTGCACCTCTTTTTACTTGAAGCACCGGTTCTGCCCCCAATGATGCTTGGAGGCAGCCGGGGGGGGTGGACACGGGACCCCCAACCCCATCCCGGCCCGGCCCTTTTCACCCCAGTGCCTTTCGCCTGTGCCCCCTGGGGACACTGGCCATGGGAAAAATGCTCCCAGCCCCCAGCCCACCTTGGTGAGACTGACTGGGGGGGCCCCAGGGCTCTGGGGGGGGCTGCCCCAGGATGTGCTGGGGTCCTGGCGCCCGGGGGGGTTAGGCGGTTTTGGGGGGGATTGTAGGTGGGAGCCTCAAGCTGCGGCGAGGCTCGGCATCAGGGCACGACTAATTTAACATAGGGGAGATTTTTATTATTATTAATAAGAGTTTGTAACTTGGACGGGGAGCTTGGGGAGGGTGGTTTCTGCTCATCACCCCAGGTGGGGGCAGCAGCCCTGCACCCCCCACCCCAATAAACCTCTTGCTGCTCCCAGTAGTGCCCGCTGCCTTCCTGGGGGGGACATGGGAGTGGCGTGGGGGTCGCCCCAAGTGCTGGGGCACATCCTGAGGGCACACGCTTTTGCCTCCCCACCCCCCATTTGATGGGGAGCCTTGGGGGGGGCTTTGGCAGTAGCTGCTCTCTCCACTTTCCTGGTGCACCCAGCAGCAGGGGACCCCAAGGGGGGGTTGCCGGGTGCCCCCCCCGGCGTGGGCTGCCCTTGGGGAGCCAAAGCATTCATTGAATGAGTAACGGAGGCCCCCTCCGGGCTCGGCCTGAGATTTGGGGCAAAAAACCAGCTTAATGGGGCCAGGATGGGTCCCCAAGTCCGGCGGCTGGGGGCAGGGCAGGCCTGGGGGGGCCTGGGGGGGTCAGGCCATGCTGCTGGTGGAGCAGGGGGTGCTCTGGGTGCTGCCGATGCTGTGGTTGGTGCTGCTGCTCTCCGAGGCCGGCGCCGTGCTGGAAACCGGCTGCAGTTTGGAGATGGGACCTGGCTTACGCCGCCCACCGCGGGGCCAGGGGGAGAAACACCAAGGGGAAACCAGACTCAGGGCGGCCGGTGGTGGCCACGGCTCATCCCCATGGGACCTTCCAGCCCCCATGCATGAACCCTCCCGAATCGGTCCCTGGCTGCCCCAGGCTGGAGATGGGCATGGGGGACCATGGTGGCACTAGAAGCAGGAGGGAGTGCAGGTACCAGGGGAGACCCCAGGGGACCCCGAGAAGCCATGGCCACCTTGAGCAGGGTCATTCCCCTGTGGCATTGCCAGAAGGGCTGTACGGATGATGGCAACACAGCAGCCTGGTCCCTCACTCACCCAGGGACCTTGGCTTTGGGCCAGGGGGTTACATGGGCACCCCAGCAAGGGACATGCATGTAGCCACCCCCCATCCCACCGAGGGCATCCCCAGGGACAGTGGATACTCACGGGTGTGCGAGTAGATGTACCAGAGCCCCGCGGTGAGGAGCGCCCCGATGAGGAAGGCACCAAATGTGATGCCCAGGACAGCGGCCAGCCCCAGCCCGCCGTCTGCAGGAGGACAAGGCCATCAGCACCGTCATGCTGGGGGGATGGGTAGGGGTGGGGTTCCCCTTCCACCCCCTTTCCCACCCTGGCCCCCTCCCCTGCCCCAAACTCACTGTTGGGTGGCCGCCAGCCATCCTTCACTGTTACGTCCAGGACCTTCTCAAAGATGGTGTTGTTCTGTGGAGGTGGAGGTTGAGGTGAGGCAGGGGAGACCCCTGTCCCCTCCCGCACCCCCAGTGGGGGAGTGGGCTGGGAGCCCCCAGGCTCTTTGGGGACTGGGGAGGCTGCTCCTGGCCAGGCGATGGAGCCCGGCAGTTGGGGACAAACCTGCCAGGCTGCCACCACCGATGGTGTGGACCAGCATGGTGACACCATGGAGTGGGGGTCGTTACTCACACTGACCTGCAAGCCAGCCTTGCACTTGAGGGTGGCAGAGAAGGGGATGCGCCCGCCCTCAGGGACAACGTAGGTGAAGCGGAAGCGCCAGACCTTCCTCCCACGGCTGCTGGGGGGGCCCTCCAGCACAGCCACCCCCGCGGCGCGCGCCTCCCCACCCTGCACCAGCAGCACCGGCTCCCGCCCCGGTGCCATCAGCCAGCACTCCTTCAGCTGCAGGTCGGCCGGGTGGTCCTCCCACCGCATGGACGCCTGCCGTGAGGACAGGGGGGACATACCATCAGAGACATAAGTCTAGGGACAGCTGGACCTCCCTCCCCAGCCTAGGCACCAAACTGGCGGCAGTACCTGCACGAAGGCTTCCTTGTTGACCTCCAGCTCCGTCTGCGGTGCCTCGAAGGCAGCAGTGGGAAAGAGGCGCAGGAAGAGCTCCCGTGGGATCTTGCACTGGAAGGCCACCTGCAAGCAGGGACAGTGCTGAGGCCACCCCCACACCCACCCTCCCCACCTCCAGCACCCAGCCAGCAGTGGTACTGGCACCCTTCTCCTACCCTGGACCCGCTGGGAAACCAGGCTCTTACCCGCACGCTCCGGAGCGCTGCGCCCTTGGCCAGGTTGAGGACGAGCTACGAGAAGGTGGGGAAGGTTGGGTCAGCCAAGTCGTCCCCACTGCTGGGGTCTATTGTCCCCACTGGGATGGGGTGGGATGGAGGGGGTCCCACCCTGGGATGGGATGGGGGTGGTAATGTCCCACCCCAGGGGACCCACCTCCATCTCTGCCAGCACCTGGGTGCAGCGGCAGGGCTCAGCCCTGGGCTGCAGTGGGATGTTTCCAGCCATGCAAAAGCAAGGCGGTCCCAGTGGAGAAACCCCCAGCTGGCATCAGCAGGGCTGGGGGCAGCACCCCGGCTAGCCCCCCCTCACCTCGTTGTTGGCATGGCCCCTGCCCTCCAGCGAGGTGCCGCAGTGGCTGAGGGGGGTTTTCAGCATGAAGTGAGTGGCGTTTTTCTCTGCCTGGCAGCTGATGTCCCGCAGGGTGATGTTCACCACGTCCTTGATGGGCTGGGAGAAAAGCACCCAGTGGTCATCCACCGGTTAGGAACAGCCCTGTGCCACCCCCCAGAGCAGAATACGACCTCCCCCAGATGATACTGGCAGGCATCGGGACTCCCCCCACCCCTCCTCACCTCCAGGTGGGACCTGGCGATGACGATCTCCATGGTTTCATCTGTGCACTTCCAGGGCTGGAGCATGAGCAGCAGCACGTGGGGCAGCGAGTCGGCTGTGGGGGCCGGGGGGTTTGTCGTCACGGGTGCCCTCCTGACTGCCTCTGTGGGACAGGGAGAAGGGGAGGCTTAGCAGGGGAAGCAGGACCTTCCCCATCCCACCCAGCCCCGGGTGCCTCACCCTCACTGTGCTCCTGGATCTCCAGGCTGACATGGGTGCTGGCGGGGATGGTGGAGTAGGAGGCGATGACGCTGTAGTTCTTCTCGAAGGCTTTGGCGACGAGGCCCCATTCTGTGTCAGGCAGGAGCTCCCCAGGGAGCAGCAGCGGGGAGATGGGTGCGATCTTGTAGTTCCCAGAGACCTACGGTGTGGGGGGGGGACAGAATGGGGGGGGGGGCTGAGCGGGGACAGCTGGTGATGTTCAAGGCAGGTACAGCTTCTGGGTTTGTCCCCCTTAGGAGGGCTTGCAGTAAGGGGGCTGCCACCTCCCCATGTCCGATGTCCCCAGGTGCCCTCCTGCCACCTCCCACGCCACCAGCCCCCTTGGCTGGAGGGTGGGGGGGCATGCATCCTGCTGAGCCCTACCAGGAACTGGATGTGGCAGTTGTTGACGTAGAGGGACCAGGTGAGGTTGGCCCGGCTCTGCAGGATGAGGATCTGGTTGCTCACGGCTCTCTCAGGACAGCTCAGGGACAGGTTCACCTCTGCGACGGGGAAGCTGCAAAACCACGAGACAACCCACCCCATCCCAGCATCAGCCTCCTCCATCGGCAGATCCCATAGTCCCCTTTGGGATAGGGGGGCTCTGCCTATGAGACACCTCAATTCCTTCCCAAGCATTTACCACCACCTGTCCCACCACCTGTGCCACAGCCTGTCCCACCCCCCACCACCGCTCCTGGGGGTCCCACCACCTGCACTGCGCCATACCTGGGCTCAGGCTGCAGGCGGATGATGTGGGCAGCCCTGGTGCTCTGGGCATCCCCGCGGGAGCAGCCCTTCACCCCATGGAAGAAGACCTCAGTCTCGAGGTACGGCATGGCATCGAAGCGCTCCTGGGGGATGCAATCCCGGGGGCTGCTGGCATCTGCGGAGGTGCAGGGGTCACCAAAGCCAAACCAGGCTCAGTGGTGGGGAGATGCTTGGGGCCAGCCCTGATGCTCTGGGCCAGGTGGCATCGGTTCCCGTAGCATCTCCCCTGGGACCATGCTTCTTCCGGGTGTGTTGTCACCCTTTGGAAGCAGGGCGAGCATCACTGCCCACCCTGTCCCCCTCCCAGTGCCAGCACCCAGCCCCACACACCTTCTCCCAGACGGAGCTGGACCCAGCGGGGGTCCCGCAGCTTGCTGTAGGACGTGATGCCCCCATAGGTGCCCTGAGCCCAGGTCAGCAGCTGCTCTTCGCCAGAGGCTGTGGGTGGCTCGGCGCCAGGTTTCGCGGTGGTCCCTGGGCTGAGGCGGGCATCCTGCAGGGCAAGCGACAGCCTGAGCCAGGGTGGGGGGGACAGGGCACATCCCTCCCCGGCTCGGGCTGGTGTGGGGAAAGCGTGGAAAGCCTTTCCCCCGGCACGGAGGATGCAGGTGTAAAGCTAAGACAGGCGGGCATCCCTGGAGCCCCGGCTCCGCCGTGGCTGGGGGTCACCCCTGATGAATGGGGGTTTTTTTGGGCCACGGACTGGGATTGGTGTGGGCGGCCAGCGGCACGCGGAGAGCTCAGCCCACTTTATTATTAGCTGCAAACAAAGCAGGAGGTTTATTTTGCTAACAAAGCGCCCGGCCCCGGTTCAGCTCGCTGGAGCCAAACCCCATCCCTGACCTTCCTCCCGCCGGCCGGAGGAAACGGGAGCTTTTTCCAGCCCTGTGCGTCATTCCCTGCCCAGCCAGCCCCATGCTCAGTGCCGCCAGCAGTGACCTCCTCCCCGGGGCACCGCAAGCATCGTCTCGGAGGATGGAGGACCCGTTTCCTCCAGGAATACCCCACAAACACCTCCAGAGATGGCCCCAGCCCTGCTGCCCCTGGGCTTGCTCCTGGCATGTGGCTGTGGCACTCACAGTGAGGACGGGCAGGTCTGGGCACGGGGAGGTGACAATGGCCGAGCAGCGGGCGCACAGGAGGACAAGCACTGCTGGCCGGGTGCAGCCACCAGCTTGTGGTGTGATGGACACCTTCAACGGGAAGGCAGAAGCCTGTGGGGGAAAAGGGGAGAGCATCACCACCGCGGTCACCAAGCACCAATTGCTGTCACCTACCTGGCTGCCCCCTGGCCACCCCACCTGCCCCCAGAGACGGCAGGGGCCCTTGGGCTCACCCCAAGCATGAGCCACGCAGGATGCAGCCGTGGCTGGGTTTAGGGAGCAGGTCGGGGGATGCAGAGATGCCATGTGGACGTGTACCCACACTGGTGGGGGCAAACACCCCCTCAGCTCCCTGAGCAAGGGACCAGGGCATTCCCACCCCAGGGACGGGGGCTTTCCCCATACTGGGGTCCAGGGCACCCCCACACTGGGGTCCAGGGCACTTCCACACTGGGGACTGGGGTGTCCTTACGTCAGGGACTGAGTAGTCTCTGTACTGGGCACCAGGGTGTCACCCTACTGGGGACTGGGGTGTCCCCACACCAGAGACTGGCACGTCCCCGCACTGGGGACTGGAGCATCCCTACACCAGCAACTAGACCACCCTCGCACTGGGGACTGGAGTGTCCCCACATTGATGACTACCACATCCCCACGCTGGGGCCAGGGCATCCCCACCCTGGGCACCGGAGTATTGCCACCCTGGGCACCAGGGTGTCTCCCCACTGAAGACTGGAGTGTCTCCACCTTGACACCAGGACATCCCCCTGCGGGTTTCCCAGGCTGGTCCCAGCACCGTGCAGCCTGTCCAGGCTTGGGACCAGCTGTACTGGTGTGCAGGGATGCTGGGGGCACAGTGGTGGCACACACCACTCCCCATGGCCAGCACTGCCCGGCAGCCTCCAGCTGGAAATCGCACGGGGAAGCTGAAACACCAGGCACAAAGTTTGGCAACCACCGCCTGAATCACCGCTCACAAAGTGCTGAGCCAGGCAGCGGGCAGGGAAAACCAGCCGGGGGCCAGGGCGGGTGGAGGCAGCCGCCAGTGCCGGGCACGGGGCCGGCGAGACAGAGCCATGGGCATCCTGGCCTGGCAGTGGCCTTGTGGCAAGCGTGGGTGGCCGGGGACCCCGGGTGGCCCCGGGTGTCGGGGAGGAGCTGGCGGCTGTTTTTCCTGCCGCGTGTTTTGTGGCGCTCCATTGTTTGGCTGCGCGAGCGGCGGGAGCCTCGCCGCTGCCCTGCCGCCGCCTTTCAGGTTATTTTTTTCTTTTTCTTTTTCTTTTTTTTTTTTTTTTT
>VFFE01007119.1:1322791-1419147 GCA_008921705.1 Burhinus oedicnemus | reverse complement strand
GTGCCCGGCTGCCCCCGTATCGCCTGCCCCGCGGGTGCAGCCCCCCCTCCCGGGCAGGGGTCGGAGCCCAGGAAGGCGCCCCCGGTCTCCGGTACCGGCCCCACTCACCGCGCCGGGAGCCCCCGCGGCGGCGCCGCTCCGCGGCCCCCAGGGCCGCCGCCGCTGCCGGGTCCCGCATCCCGGCCGGGCGGCACCGGGCTGGCGCTGGCGGGGCCGCGGCGGGGCGGAGCGGAGCCGAGCGGGCACTGCCGGGACCGGGACCGCCCCTGCCCGCCCCGCTCCGTCCGGCCCCGGCTCCTCGGGGGACGCGCCCGCAGCCCAGCGCCGCCCGCGGCTCCGGGACCGGTACACAGCACCGACACCGGCGCACCGACACCGGCCCCGGTACCCATCCCCTATGTCCTGGGACCGACCCCGGCACCCACCCTGAGTGCCCCGGGACCGACCCCAGCACCCCTTTCTCTCGACACCTCCTGCTGTGCCCTCTCAGCCTTCCCTCCAGCCCGGGGGTCCCTGCAGCCACCGCGCCCCCCGTCCCCAAGCCCCTTTCTCACCCCCGTGCACCACTAGCTCCCAGCCAGGCCGGACACTGGTGCGCTCAGGCGTGGTGGGAACAGCCTGGGGACCAAAATGGCTCAGGAGCAGGGCTGGGGCAGGCTGGCCTCTTGGCACCCTGGTCCCCATCTGATAGCCCTGGGGGACCACTTGTCACCCACAGCCCCTCATGGCAGGGCCAAGCTGGAGAGCACCTGTGAGAAACATCCCCAAAGTGAGCTGCCTGCCCAGGGAGTGGTACTGGACTTTGTTTTCTCCGACTGTTGACAAAAAAATATGAGAAGTAACCTTGAAATGGGTCCGAAACCTGTCCCCCACAGGCTTCGACTGGGACGAAAGAGGAGGTGACACTGCCGGGCTCCTGCGCAGGAAGCAGTGCCCAGGGGGAACACTTGGACTTGCTCAGAGACACGACTGAATTTTTCCCCCTTTTGCCTCCCCCCATCCCACCTCAAACCCACCTTCACGGGGTGGGCTGAGCAGGCGAGGGGCTGGGGACTGAGGGATTGATTCCTCACTGGGAGAAGGGGCAGCAGCAAGACACAGGCAAGGGAAAACAGGGGGATGGAGGACCTGGCCTCAGGGAGAGCACAGCGAGAGGGGCGGGCGTGCAGCCTCCCCAAGAGCTGGAAACGAGCCTCCAGCCAGAGTCTCGCCTCTGGACCACCCACCAGCTCCAGCCACACAGCAGGTTAAACTGCAGCCAGGTTCAGCCCAAGACCCACGGCACCCAGGGTGCCCCTGAGCCACCAGCATCACTGCCCCAAGCAGGATGGGAGATGATGGGACACATAGCTGTCTGGTAGGGGAAGTTCACAGTACGTGCAAGAAGGATCAGAGCACCCCAAATCTGCCCTCCTTTTGCTGGAGCTAACCCAGGCAGGGTAAAGCAGCCCCCAGCAAGGCATGGCCAGCACAAGGCTGGGTTTGCCCAGCCAGGTTCTCTCTAGTGCTTCCCTGCCTGTCCCCACCAGCAAGACACGGCCTATGGAGAGCACAGGGCAGGACCTTCCTCAGCACAGTGTTGGGCACTGCCAGGGCCACGCAGCAGAAACCACCTCAGCAGGCCTGCAGCACCCCTTTGGCACCGGCGGAGGACAGGGACCGAGACCTTGGGGACCTTTACTGAGGGTGATCCTGCTCATTGTGGTCTGTGGGAGCTCCTGGGACACCAAACCTCAGGGCAGCAGCTGCTGCCAGGAGAGGAAACCCCACGGGGGAAGGACAAGGTGCCACCACGCCTGCCTGGCTGGCATGCAGGGCCTTGTCCGGGGACAGGAATCCAGCCAGCGGCTGACAGCAGTGATTGGAGCCACACTGGTCAGCTGTGGAGCCGAATGCTTCCTTGTGATCCAGGGCATCTCCTTGCCACCCCCTCAGCTGGACAATCGCAGGGGGGGATGCAGAGGGCAGCAGTGGCACTGTCCCTGCACCCTCTGCATGCCCAGCCTTGTGGGTGTCCCTCTTTAGAAAGGTAAGAGCCCACCAGCACCATGGTTAGTCCTTCCAGCAGGCAAATGGAGAAGGCAAGCCTGCCTTTTCCAAGCTCAGTCTCATTTCTTTCCTCTCCATCTTGAATCCAATTAATAAAACCCCACAAACCGTACGTAAACATTTAAAAAACCCCAGAAGGAACAAACTACTGGACACAACAAGAGCAGAGGGGAAGGATTACTCAGAGGCCGAGCAGCGGACAGGGTTCAGGGCTCGATTCGCACTCTGGCCGTTACAGCTGCTGGACCCCAACAGCTCCTCTAGCCAGCACTGGTACAAGCAGCCTCAGCTGGGGAGCAGGTCCCTCACAGCCGGGGCTCTGGTCCCTCTCTCAATGAGTCCCAGAAGTCAGTTTTGCTTCCCTTTGGTCAGTAAGTTGTAAACTACAGAAGACTTCATCTCTGCAGGAAGGAACGTGGGAGAGCGCAGCCAGCTCGGCGCTGAGTGCTCTGGAGGAGGTGCTGCAGGCAAAGTCTTTTCCTGGCTACGCCACCGCAGGGTGGGCACCTTGTTCTTATCTCTCTCAGCTGGGCCTTCAGTCTGATTTCTTGGCAGGTTTCTGGCTCTTCCACATCACAACCATTATAAAGACGCCTACAATGAGAGAGAGAACAGATTCAGCCAGAAAAGTTCTAATTATGGGCACTTTTAAAACACATTGCAGTGAGAAACAGAACCTCAGCAGAGTGAGTGAGAAACAATTCTGCAGTCCAGAGGCTAAGCAGCCAAAGTTACACACAAACACTGACCCCAAGAGTCCATGTTAGGCTGAGCTGTGTCAGGAGCCACAGAGAGCATGTCACAAGTGTCACACATTAGCTAACGCCCTAGCAACCATTTTCTCTCTTCCTAATTTAGAAGTTTCTAATTAGAACAACAGAAATAGCACTCACCTATAAATAGCAGCAGCAGCAGCCCGGCTGCCACGGGGATGATAACTGCGTACTCCCTAGGCAAGAAGTACTGGTGGATCCCATGGTCGCTGTCAATGAAGGGCTGCAGGAGACAGAAAGGGGTGTCAGCAGGTAGGCACAACACCCAGGCAAGTCCCCGACACCTGCAGCCTTGTGGTTTCAAAAGCAGGATAGAAATATCAGGTGTGAAGAGATAGCTAAAAAAAAGTACACCCAGACCTGCACATGGCTCAGCCCACAGCTGCAGGGACGTGACACGGGACAGGCAGTGAGGACTTCAGCGTTTGACAGGCAACGAGGGACAGCTACATGAGGCCAGCACAGGGGTCCCGCAGCCCTGGGGTGTCAGGGTGGGCACAGCTGCCACCCTGCTTGGTGCTGAACAAAGCAAATCCCCAGACTCTCTGCCCTGCAGAAGGGAGTGGCTGATACCAGCTCTGCTTCATCGCGATCCTGCCAAGATCCCTCCGCGGAGGCCAGTGGAAGGCTCTGGACACTAGAGAGCAGTGTAAGAATTCCTACATGGCAGTGAACACACCTACGCGCTCCCGGGACTACAGATGTGTATAAACACATATTGTGCAGCAGAGTAAGCAGATGTAAGAGTGGAATTCAAAACTCTTAGAGGGTTGGGGGGGAAGTTGCCAGGAGTTCAGACATCAGCCCAGGGCTGAACCAGGCCTCTCGTACCTGGAAAGCTCACAAGGGACCTTTCTTTCCAGGAAGAAAACCACTAATGGACCAAGCTGATGCGTCACTGTAAGTGGGCAAACTACCAGGCTCACAATCGGTTTTCCAGAGCTCTGCATTCCCCAAAGTCTTCTCTTCCCTACCAGGCTCGAGATTTGGTAAGAATCATCTCTTTTTATGTTTCCCTCTGTGATCTCCCACCAGAACCAGGAATCTGGAGGACTGCAAACGTGAACACCAGTGACAACACCTCCAGAGGGACCAGGCTCCAGCTCTCGCTGACAGTTTGAGTCAGCCTCGGATCTTACACCCACTGGGTCAGCTTGTCTGAGAGCAGCAGTGCAGGTCGCATGATCGAAGCTTGGTCTCACCCAGACAAGGGCCAGCGCACACAAAAGGGGCAGGGGCTGCGCCAGCAAAGAGAGAAAGCTGCCTTGAAATTTTTAACCAGGAAGCTGGCAAGGCAGAGTCCTTCAGGCACACAGACACATCAGCACCTAAACAAAGCCTAGGCTAACACCTGAGTGTGAAGTGACTGGGACCGTAATGCCCAGAGGCGACCCGTACCAGTATGATGATCCAGAGGGTGTAGTAAACAAAGAGAACGAGGCTGAAGGCAACCAAGCCGAATCCAACCACGCGGTCTGTTGCCGTGGCCTGCAAAGGGAGAGAGAGTCAGAGCGGGATCCGCAGGCTGTGGCGGCTGCTCGGGAACGGTTAATGGGCACCTGCTGTTTGTTCATCCCCAGGCCGTGCGACTGCACTGCCGCGGGTCTGAAACGGGGAGGGGAGGGCCGAGCCTCTGCAGCAGAAACAACCCGCGAGGGGAGCAGGGAGAGAGGCCGGACTCTGCTGTGGGCAGCACTGCCGGAGCTCCCGCCCGGCGGCCGCAGTTCACAACCCCGCAGCTCCGGCCCAGTCCTCCCAAGCACCGACCCCCGCCAGCACCGGCGCTGCCCCGGAAAGGCCCCAGGAGGCGGCCGGGGCCCAGCCTCCCCCCGGGGGCGGGCTGCCAGGAGGCCCCGCGCTAGCTCCCGGCCGTCATTCAGCCTAAGCCCCCCCCCATGTTAACGGGTCGCCCGAGAAGGGACAGGCCCCGAGGCCGCCGCCTCCGGAATAACCCCGGGGGCCGCCGGGCCGAGGGGCTCGGCCGACCACACTCACCATGGCGACCGGCAGCCCCGGCCTCCCTGCCCGCCAGCCCCACCCTTCCGGAGCGGCCACCAATCAACGCGCGTCGCGCCAGCCCCGCCCTCCCCGCTGCTGAAGATGACCAATCAGCGGAGGCAGGTGGGGCCGGCGGCATTGTAGGAGGCACGGGGGTGGCTGGCCCGGAGCATGACGGGAGGTGTAGGCCCGGGGCGGGAGCGGCGGCCTGACCCGGCCCGGCCTCCGCCGGGGGGAGCCGAGGGGTTGGGGAGGGCTCTGCCGGGCTGCATCACCCCCTGGGAAAGGGACAGAGCGGCCGCCGCAGCCTCCAGGCCCCGCGTTAGCTTCCCCATCGACCGGGGAGTTTCACGGCTGGGGTCCTGAGCGGGTTGTGAAAGAAATGAAAGTCCCAGAAAGGCCCCGGTTTGTACGAAGGAGCCCTTGGCTCCTGTCAGGCATTATGGAAGGTAATGCCCGACAGGCTGCGAGGCCAGGCCAGCTGCCCTCTGTGCTTTCGGTGCCTCACTCACAGCACCAAGATCTTTTTTTACAGCTTGAAGCAAGCTTGGCCTGGAGCGAAGCTCTTTGTGAAAGTATCCCCCCTCCTGTGGCAGCCCCTGGTGAGGGGAGAGGACAGGTCTCCTTTGGCAGCAGGGTGCTCCGGTTTCATCCAGCACCTGATGTGTCTGAGAGTTCTGGTAGAAGCGACTCATCCTGAAACCAACCAACTCAACACCTGCTCCAACACCAGAGATACTCCAGTCCTGCACCCCAGCTGCAGCTGGAGGAATGGGGAAAGCAAGATGGAACAGCCAAGGGACACAGGAAATCATCTGAGGATGGGGAGGCAGCCAAGGGAAGGGGGAAGGACCTGCATGGGACTCCAAGGATCAGTACACATGGCTGAGGCTTTGGGAAGGTGGGGAAGGCAAAGCTACCTCTCCTCCCAGGGGCCCTGGTCCCCTCCAGCCTTTGCATGCATCTTGCAGCAAGTACCTGGGCACCAAATTTGGCTCAAACCTCCGTTAACGGGCTTGCCAGCCTGCAGTGGAAGAGGAGGGGATGCCCTGGCACCAAGTGGCAAGGGCCCACAAGCATTCCCTGGAGCCCTGTGGGCTACGGCACCTTCCCCCAGGCCAGCCCGGCAAGGTGGCCCCGGGCAGGGGTGCAGGATGGCGCTGTTCAAGCGTGGCTTTGCTAGGACACAGTGTTCAGGAACACGAGACATTGCTAGCAACTCGTGCCCGTTCAACCTTCCCCCTGGATTGCAGGCTGTTGCTTCCACTGGACTTGTGCTGTGCTGCCAGATCCCATCTCCAGCACTTCTCCCATCCGCTGGGAAGGGCTGGCAGGGATCTCCACTCTGAGCTGCCAAGGAAATCCTGGAGGGCAAAACCAAATCCTATTCCAGGGCCCTGCATGCCAGCAGGCACTATCTGACCCTTCTGCTTCCTTAGCAGATATTTTTAAACCAAAGATACATTTAAAACAAGAAACAAAGCAAGAAGAATCAGTGTGAAGTACCAAAAACCTTTATTTTTCCCCCAAACCATAACAACATTTGACATTATATTGATTTCCTCATATATTTGTTATTTCTCTACATTAGGAACCAGATACAGAAAATACAAACACGATCTGTTGAATCAAAGACAGCACAGCATTCCGTTAGAAAAAGAAACAAAAAACTAGAGGAGCAAGATAAAAATGGTGAAAAATAGTCATTCCCTCCAGCCCAAACTTTCCAAGAATCATCATCAAAATAGAGCAGTGGAAGTAGCTTCTCTTTCTAAACGCACTTCTGCTTTAAGAAAAAAGTTAGATTTCTCTTTAGATTTCAAAGTAAAAAAATGTTAAACTATCTTTCAAGCAATTTTGGAAGTTTGCATAGACCCATTCCCTTTCCAAAAATATCAGCGATCTCTCTATAGAATCTGATATAAATCAAGTGCGCGCCTCATCTGAAGATCACCAAGCTCATATAACTTTCAAGAAAATAAAACATGATCTCCCCCCTTCCCCTCCCTCCCCCCACAAAAATACGGGCTCTATCATTATTCCTTGTATTTGAGGCAAGTTATGAGGCTCAGCCACAACTCTCGCTCACAGCTTCATCCAAATTCCTTTTTATTTCCCAGGTTTCCCATCTGCTCCCTCCCAACGGGGCAGGGGTGATGCAATGTGGAGCTGCGGAGGGCATCAGGCTCGGATGGTGTGGGTGGGCTGACGGATGACGCAGCTCTCAGGAGGGGAGCGAGGGGCGAATTTTGAGCTCATCAACCCCCTCAGTGAGGAAGTGGCTTTTCAAGGACAAACACCTGCGACCAGGCAGTGTTTGTAGGAGCTTGCCCCTGGGGACCAGCCTTGTCCACAGGGCTCGGTCACCAGAACAAGAACTCGTTCAGCTAGAGACTAGGTGGGGTGGTGGGAAGGGGACAGGAGGGGCAGAGGGTGAATTTGCAGCTCCCGGGTAAGGCAGCGAGGGGAGCAGGGCGGCCCCTCTCCAGGAGGGGTGTTTAACCTAGGTGCTCTAGCGTACCTGGAGTGAGGTTTTCCCAGAGGTTCACAACAGCATGTGCAGAGTCCAGCTGCACAGCCACCAGTTTAAAAAGAAACAGCAACAACAAAATAAATAAAAAGTCAACCCCTCCTATTAAGATGCGAATGAAATATGTATTTCTTCAGGTCTCGGCCTGGTTCAGAACCCTCTAAAAACTGAAGCAAGCATTTAAAAGGGCGTATTAACTTTCTGCAGGGGGCAAAGTGATGTGGCAATGGGGGGGGGGAGAGATCACACGCCTGCTGCCCATCGCACCGAGGGTCAGGACAGTACAAAGGCCCCCATTTAAAGTGCCAACCATACAAAAAGAAGATGATGGAGGAGTAACATCCTTCTCCCCCTTTTTCCATCACAATTTCCAACTGAAACCCATCTCCTTCACCAAGTCACAACTAGGCCTATTCTTTTGGACATTCACTCAGTTTATACTGGTTTAAAAAAAAAAAAAAGTTAGTAAAAAAGCTACATTGAATTTCCCAACTCTTTGCAACGGGCTTCCACCAATTAAAGGTCCAGAAACTGGGAGAGCAGTGCCCACATGTTTTGCCTGGCCCCGAGACCGGAGCAGAGAGCCAGCTCTGCTCTCCAGGGTCAGCCAGGCGTGAGCAGCCCTGCTCGCCAGCGTCTGAAACCCAGGGGATGCAGAGTCTTGCCAATAAGGTCCTTTTACTTGTTTAAGCCACCTCTGAATCCCCTGAGAAGGGGAACAATGTGGGGAAGAACATCCCCCCTCAGCCCCCCAGGAATAAAATATCAATGAAACAATAATGCAGTCAAAAAAACACCAGCCTGCTGGGTTTATAAAAAAAATAATTCAATAAACTTCACAACAACAACAACAAAAAAACAAAACCCAAAGGAAACTAGCCAGCGGTTTGGGTCTGGAAACTGGTTCACTTCTTAAATGTTCTAAGTCCAACAAGGAACAGATGGCAGCGATGCCACAAGGAAAAAGTGCTCACAAGATGCAGCTTCCCGAGAGACGGCAGCAAGTCTGTGGGACAAGCGACTCCACTTCCATCACCACTGCCTCATATGTCCACCACTGGCCAGGGACTGCTGGGCATTGCTTGTGATAGACGCGCAGCAGGAGCTCTGTGTGGGATCTAGAAATAGGAACAGACTGCTCCTTCTTCCCTCCGCGTGCTCCAGCCCTGGCTGTGCTGCACCAGGCTGAATGACTAGGGCTGCTTTCTTATTCAAAATAAGGGGTAGGAGAGCTAAAAAGCTACTGTAAAGACCAGGATTTGTGGAGTCTATAAAAACGTGGAGACAAGGAAGAGATACCCTATAAGACAGTTATCAAAAACGCAAGCAGTGATGTGCCAAGCTGCTGGAAGAGAAGCCAGAGACGTGTCCAGGTTGGCCACAGCTATGCAATGGAGCAGGTTATGCCTCTGCCAGCCTGGGACGATGAGACCAGCTTTCTGAAAAGCTCAACTGCTTCTCCTCTTGCTTCACTGGGAAGAGATTCCTCCCTCTGTCTCACTGGAGATTTCGTGACATGCCGAGCTGCCAGCGCCTCAGAGCAGCCAACTCTTGCCAATGGAAGCCCAGAAGAAAAAACCCTGGGTTTCCAACTGCTCTGACAGTGACTGCCATTGTTTTTCATGGGAACAGAAGCAAATAAGCAGAAGTGAGCTGGGTTTTGGCCTCTCTCCTGGCTTATGTTTGCTCCTTTAAAGTCCTGGTTGGACCAGATTTCCCAAGGGGCTTCGCTGGCCCCTGGGGAGCAGCTGGTGCTGGGGAACAGCCTAACCCTCAGCTCTGCATGGCCATCCGCAGGCAGGGCAGGAACACCCATTGCTGCCTGAGCCTGCTGCTGCCCTCACCCTGACCTGAGCGGAGGGTCAGGCCTGGCCTGGCTTCCTGGCAGAGCCCCAGGGAGAGAAAAAAGCAAGCAGTTCTCCCCTTCCTGCAGACATGCATCATCCCAGGAACAGGGCAGGATGCTCACCAGCCTGCTAGTGAGTGCCAAACCTTCCCAGACTGAATGAAGAAGAGATCACCATTAAAAAACACCAAGTATGAAAGAGTGTTTGTTCTAGACAGACTCAAAAGATCCAATACTTTTTCCTTACACTAAACCAAACCAAGGTGTTGTCTATATCCCTTCTTACCCTAATCCAAATTTAATTCCCTTTGAAGGGAAAGGGTGAAAAAGATCCATATCCTACATGTTGTCTGTCCAAATACAGAAAGAAACCTCTTGACTTGAAGAGAGAAACCATCGAAACAGAGTAAGCAGCTGTATAGCTTTACCACACTGCCTAGCACCATCCCCATGCAGCCATCCTTAGCTAGCAGGGTGAAAAAAAATATAAATCAAGGCCCTTTCATTCCTTGTTTCTCATTCTGCCAAATTCCCTTTTCCAGTAGCTCGTCTGCATGCATTCTGGCCACAGAGACCACAATTAATCCTTTTTTTTTTTTTCTTCCTCCTTTAAAAAAAGGCTTTACAATAACTAAGAACTTGAACAACAATGTAATCAGTTACAAGTCTTTCCTTGCTGAATGGGACAAGTGTATGCCTGTGTGTGTGCACGCACACGTGTGTCAGAGGAGGGCACGTTCCCAGCCATGCCCGGGAGCATGCCATTGCTCCAAGTGCACGGCTGCTGAGTACTACTACAGTACACCGGCGAAAGAGGAAAGGGCACTACACAGAAATAGCTTATCGGCTGAGAGTCTCTGTACAGGAAGGGCTGCAAGCACAGCCTGCTGACGGCCCACGGCTGGAGTCTGCATAGATCCTCGTTTGCAGTTCAGCTGCCAGGAGAATCTATAAGTGGGAGCTGAAAGGGACGGACATCTCTGCCACGCACTGCAAGGAAAAGAGGCAGCTGAAGTGTCAAACAACTGCAGAAACCAAACCCAAAAGAAGAGCAATTGAAAGATCAATCAGAAAACAGTTTGAAGCCTTGTCAGAAGAGTTCACTTGCCATGGAGCAGGTAAGAACAGCTGCTGTGGCTAACGCAGCAGAAGACACCCATTCTACTTTTGAAGGCAGAGATGGTGGCTTCTCCCCAGCCCCAAAAGGAACCAGCTCAGGCATAGATCCCTGGTGACAGGGCAAGAAAGGCCAACCAACACCAATTCCCGTACTGGCCCAGGCCAAGAAAGGCAACTGTTAATCACCACCACAACAGAGAGACCACTGCAGTCAACTGCACCCTGCTCTGGCCCAGGGGAGGGCTATCAGATAACCAGGTTCTTTTCACAGTCCCAGAAGGGCAGTTCCCTTCCTGAGCCAAAAAAAAGAAAAAAAAAAAAAAAAAAAAAAAAAAAAAAAAAGAGGCTTTGTATTCCAAGCTCCAACAGTGACTATTTGCTGAATCAGTCCAGCAAACAGGGATTACGCTCCTGGAACAGCAAGTAGAAGCCTCCTCCAGGTAAAATCTGGAACCTCTAAAGTGCTCCTGCTAATGCTAATAGATGAACACTGTCCTTCCATGCCCAGCAGTGGAAGGGCGCAATGCAGTTAGTGGTATAACAAGCACTAGCATTTAACTGTTTATCAACTCCCATCTGGATTGCGGTAGTTTTCTGAAATGCACTTTTGGGAGATATTTCCTATGAGAAGAGGATGTTTGGGGATTTGAGGGTAGGAAGGTGAAGTGCGCACCACAGCATACCTTGTTCAGTCAAACCGTTGCCTTGGAAGGTGATGTTCCCTTGCAGAGTCAATGGAATAAAGCACCCTGCAAGTGGCCATTTCACCATGTCACCAACAAGCAGCTCTCGGTTTGGTTAGAATGGTTTCCCCCTCCCCCAGTGGTCTGAAGAGTTCACAGTGGTATTACCCAACGTTTTGGGGAGACAGAAGCTGAGAAGTCCCCTGTTGCAAGTGAATGGGTGGAGTAAGGGATGCAGATGAGCAACATCTTCTAGGACTAAGGATAAGCCCAGCAGACACCTTGCGTCTGATCAGAAACAGGGGGAAGGCAGGCACTGGAAGAACCAGGAAGCAGGGAAGGGTAATGCCAACTCAGGGAAAGTGCATGATCTGGAGTGGTCTCGGAGTAGTTCTGCAGTGCAAACGTATGGGGAGGGGCCTGGAGAAATCCCTTCTGGAATGCTGCATGAAGAGAGGTAAAGGTTGGCATCCATGTGGCAGCGGACTGGGTAGGGGACCTGTTTCCAGCAGCTCTACCCTGTTCTTCACATTTAGTGGGTTTCAATCACCACTGGCTCGTAAACTCCAGATGAGACCCTGGAGAAGCACAGGGGAAGAAGATGAGAAAGCTCAGGCTATTTTCCTCAGTCACTTAGAGCAAGCAAGTTCTTATTCAGAGCTCTCCACTCACAAACGTCACCCTCTAACCCCCCACAAAATACTGAAAATAACGAGTCAGTCTGGCAAGAATTCAACCCTCATAACACAAAACAGACAGCTACGTGGCAAGCTAACACCAGAGTACTTTAAAGAGCTGGGTGTAACAACTGAGTCCTTCTAAAGGACAGGGGAAAGGGGGAGTATCCTGTGGAAAGAGCCAGTGTTCCTGGCTTTGCTTTGCTCCCAGTTTTGTCACCGACTTGACACATCTTTGCATTACCATTATATTTTTTTACTTTTTTTTTTTTTTTAACCTCAGAAAGTGCTAAAAATGCTCA
This sequence comes from Burhinus oedicnemus, assembly GCA_008921705.1. Classification (NCBI taxonomy): domain Eukaryota; kingdom Metazoa; phylum Chordata; class Aves; order Charadriiformes; family Burhinidae; genus Burhinus; species Burhinus oedicnemus. The sequence continues at coordinate 1,407,170 of VFFE01007119.1, read as the reverse complement.
AATGCAACTAGCCAAGACACTGTACTGAGAGCTATTGTGGAAACAGAAAGCTTTGTTTGTTCAAAGGTCTTTCATGAGAGAACAAGCCCTCAACGAAGGAGGAGGAGGCAGGGAAAAGGAACAGTATCCCAGGCTGCTGCAGTTTTGCTGCAGGCCAGCAGGAGGCAAAGCTCCCTGCCTTCACTCGGGTGCAGGAGCAAACGGGAACCAAGCTCTACCATTTTGTCCTTTTACTCTTTACTTCTGTTCTTGGATCTAACAACTAGGATCACATTATCCCTCTGAGCTCCTGCTGAGAACTGCATTCATACTCCACTGCAGCTGTAGCCTGTCACCAGAGGGATCACAGGGATGTTAATGTGGGAATAAAGCCACCATGTAACACATGATGTTTAGAAATCTCTCCTGTAGCAAAAGGTGACAATTTCCTGTGTACAAAGTGCTAACTGATCTCTCTGGAGCACCTTTGTCTGCCAGCCTTTCAGGAAGCCTACCTGTTTCCCAGCTGAATACCACTCAATGTAGTTGTTCCGTCTCTGCTCACAAACAACCTCAGGTTACTGTCTGCAGATAGAAAAGGAAGTAAGACATCAAAATCCAGAACTACCGATGGCTGCCAGGTGCTCCCCTCCCAGCCGCATTACACAACAATCAGCAAGGGAACAAGTGCATTTCTGGGAACGCATGTGCACGCTTTCTGGTGCTCCCACAGTAACAGAGCCCCTGGGAACTCCTCTTCTTGCTCTGAAATGGAGCCTCATGTACAAATCAACCACAGCATTAAGCTTTGGAAGAGTAAACACAGAGAAATTACTTCAGCGATATTTCACCAGCTGCTTCTTTTAAGGCAATTCCATTGATGTAAGTTCTTGGCCAGCTTAAACACATCTGAACAGGCGAGATGTGGGGCCTCATGCTGCTTTTGTAGGCTTACTGGAGAAGAAACTCAGCCTGTTCTGCTGGCGGCCACGTTCAGTCTAGTTTTAACCCATGCTGAGCGAGGTGTAAATCCCCATGTGATAAGAATGTTGCCATATGCGATGCTTTAAGGTAACTAACTATAGAAGTACTAATAACAAGCTAGGCTCAAGTTTAAAACTTATTGAAAAATCTCAACTAAGTGAAAAAGATTGATTTCTAGGCTAAACTGGAAAATTAAAACAAATGCAGTGATATTATTAGTTTTCTCTTAACAGATGCTGTAACTGCAGTGGAGAAAACCCCTTCTTAGGCTCTGAGACAGACCTGATCACCAGCACACTGTGACCCATCTTTCTTCCCATCTTTTTGCAGAGACGTGCTGTTTCCTCTCCAGTTGTGCTCTCCTACTTCAATAAATACCCTTGGGCTGACCCTGGATGAAGGCCACTAGAGCAGCGCAGACAGCTGATGTAACTGATTTCCACTGCACTGAAGAATCAGTATTTTTCCCCTCTCATCCTGTATGTTTGAGCTACTGTTCAACCCCTGCTGTAGTGTGTGGAACAGCAGCAAGCGCTATTTGCTAGTGGATGTGCAGCTCTCAAATCCACACGGTTTGTCTACCTACCACAGAAACACCTAGCAAGCACTGAAAGCAAGTTGCTGTCAAAAGGAGAAGGGAGTCCATAGCAGATCAGATCTGACTGTAAAAGCTTGGCAGCCTTGCTAGAAGAACAGCCAAGACCTCCCCTTTGAGACGCATCCTCTCACCTTCAGTATTGCTGACATCTGTGAAGTCCTGACTCTGCATTATTTTCTCCACTATATCATCAGCATCGATCCTGGTGTCATCCACTCGGGTTGGATGACTCTCCACTGAATCCTTTTTCCTCCTGGGGAAAGAAAATAAAGGGAAAACTTGCTCAGCTTTTCAAGACACAGACTTTCAGATACTCTCCTGCTTCCCTTGGCAATAGCCTCCTTCTCAGCAGCTATTTCTGATCTACCACTGCATGAAAACAAAGGAGTAGATTCTGTCTTGCCTTCCCAGAGAAGGCACTTTGCTCCTCAGTTACCTACCGGGAGGGTCTGTCCAGCAGAAGGGCTGGTCTGGGGGGGCGAGGTGGCTTCTCTAGCTTGTGGTCCCGCTCTCCCTCAGGACACTCCACCGTCATACTCAGCCCTCCAGACGCACTGCTGCTGGTGGAGGTATTCCGGCGATGAGTCAAGTCGGACATACTAGAAGAACGTGAGTGTTCCGTGCTGTAACCTGCAAAAACAGAGTGATTACAAACCAGATCTTCTCCCCTTCCTGGCAACACAGTTCACAGGCAGGGCAGCTTCAGACCAGCATTTCTGCTCCCATATACAGAGGTTTAGACATACATCTATGAGCTCATCTGCAGAGACTAAACAGGAGACTCTGATATTGAAGAGCAAGATGAGAGAGATGGTTGCAAATCACTCTCACAAGAAGTTGCTCCAGGAAAGAGAAAGGGATGGGGCCAGTGCTGGCAAGAGCCGTGTGGATCAGTGGTTACCGGAGATCTTGGATTGCTGGCTGGCGTAGCTGGAGTTCCGTGAGTGTCCCGAGTGGAAGACCTCCTCTGGGCTGGACAGGTTCTGATCCGGTTCCTCTGGGACACCTGCCAAGGAACAACAGGGCACTCCATTTACACTGTACCCAAGCCAGCACATCGCCTGCTGATCACCTTGGACTGGAGGCTGATCTTGGGATGCTAGATCAAGGAAAGGGCAAGTCTGTTGGCAGAGACCTGCTGTACAGGCTAGCAGAGAGCTTAGAAGCAGCTGGAGAGTAGAGGAGACAACAATAAGCTTTTCTGTCAAGCTTTTCACTAATTCTAGCATCCAACGCCTGAATTACAAGCACCCCCAGGGGCTTGAAGGATCTAGAAGGACAGGTAGTATCTGAAGCTATCCATAGTTAAAAGCATTAAGCTAAGACCTAGGAAACATCAAATGGCCACTGGCAGTAAAGTATTACAACCTCCATTTGGGTGCTTCTCCTATTACTACGTTTTCCCTTCTATTCCTTGTGAGAGAGCCCATGCCACTTAAATCACATCTGAATTTGATACAGAAACCTCAGCATAACCTCTGCTCCTTTGCTATCACCCCTGCTTGTCTCTCTTGCAGCAAGCTTATCCAAAAGTGCACAAGTGTAACATGTTAGCCAGCTTTTTAAGAAGAGCCCTTGCACACTGTGCTAAGTCACTGAGGCGATGAGACTAGAGGGCTATTTTGGTGCCGTGTATCTGCCTGCACATTTGGAGTGTGCTGGGAAGAATAAAAGGCTATGGGAAAAATGCAGTGCCCTTGAAAAGGGGCTCATATAGAAGCCAAAGAACTCTGCATCAGCAGCTGGAACAAGGCCATTAGACCTCAAACCAACCTCTAAAACCTTCAGAGGAACTTTTCTAAAAGATAAGTCTGAGCAACAGAATAGCTGAGTGGAGAACAATGGTAAGTGTCATTGAACACAACAGAAAACAGGGATGAGTGCAATACATGAATTATTAAATCCCCAGTAAAAAGAACAAATTGCTTTATCTCCACTAACAGAAACTTGTGGCAAAGATTCATGCTTCCTCTCCTCAGCTGCACTTAATAGGTAGTTTTGTTTTTCTCAATTTTCTTAATGAGCAGAGGGGTGAGGATGGGTGTGGAAAAACATGAAAAATTAAAGAGTTTCTGTGCTAGCAACTGCTGGGAAAAACAAAAGAGTGTCCAGGCACAGCCAAGCGTTGCATGGCTCCAGGACGGGCATTCATACCCGAGCTGAGAATGGCAGTTCTTGGCTTGGTCTGACGCAGAGAGCCAATTGTAGCGGAACTGCTGCTGCTGCTGCTTGTGGTTCCCTCGCCCTTACAGGTCAGCTGCAGGGTAGAGTCCTGTCCTGGTATGGTGATGGATTTGGCAGTGGAAGGTGGCCTGTAATCAGAAGTGAAGAAGGTTACAAACTGCCAGGCAGGGACCGGGAATCACACCACTGCACTGGCAATTCCCACTCTGCTGTATCAGAAGGGTCCCCCTGCCGGCACCCACGATTCGAGAGGAGGGGGGAAGCTGGCAGCCCTCTGTGACTAGGGACACAACATGACATTGGATTTTGCTTTCCTACATGCAAGACTCAGGTCTTCCCTACCTCATACTACATTACAAGGAAAAGCAAGTATCTGAGGTAAATTAAGGCAAAAAAAGGACCATTCAATCATTTATACAGGACAACAGGCTTGGAGCCTGCACTATCCTCCAGAAGACCATCCAGAGCTGCCCTTTTCCCCCCAACACGTGTCCAGTGTCCAGTTGGCCTCACAAACAGGAACTGATTTGCTGTTGTCCAGCTCTAAATTCCAGCACCCTTCATTACACCTTTCTGGCTCAGGTCAAAAGAAGCCTTTTATCCCAGCAGCCCCATCCCCCTGTGAGAGTACTTTTACAACGATCGAATAACCTTTCCATTTTTTAACTGACAATTAAACTCCTTTTCAGTGAGACTAAAGTGTTTTTCCAGCTGTCAAAATTATTTTTCTGGTTATTCTCCGTGCTCCCAACATCCCTTTGTAAATGCTGACTGCAGGGCAGAGCAGCAAGTGCCTGGAGCCCCCTCCCTTCCTCCAGAAGCGTTTTTGGGTGGAAGCCATGGCATGTGCAGCGTGGCAAAGTGAATATTCCTGTTGGATTCCTAGCCTCCCTGTAGCCCGAAGTCTGAACTGGAACTAATGGATCATATTATGCTTTTTAAGCGAGGAGTGAGAAAGAAAAACTTTTGTCTCACTTCGAGCTCTGAGAGAAGATGCTACGTGAGAGGACCTTTGCAGTATTTTAGAGAAAAAAATAAAGTGCTGAGAATATTTTATATGGGCAGCCAAACAGCCATAAAGGTTTCAGGAAACCCACAGCATGCCTCCCCCAGGAAAAAAAAAAAAACCCTCCCTAATCAGTGATTTACACACACCCAGGTACTCTGGAGAATTTGTTTTGCAGGTTAATAAGGCCTTTGCAGCCTTCATCAAGCAAACTGTTCCTGCAGCAGCTGTCGGAGCAGCCCCTGGGTCTGTCAGCTCAGGCAAACAGCCTGCTCTGCCCTCCTGCAAGACACCCAGGAGGAGAAGGTTCATCCGAGCGCTGCGGAAAGTCAGTGCTCGGAAGTGATTTCCCAGCACAGTTTAATTCCTGTCTAATCCCCTAACGGTTGCCATTTCTCAAAAGCTCTACTGATCAAGGACTATTCCACATGCAAAGCTTCCCTTTTTAGACATTTGCACATCATCAACATATAAAGAAAAAATGGGAATGACTGCAAAAATCCTTTAAGAAAATTAGGTTTAACTTTCAGACTGACCCTACTTACATTAAACTTTTTTATATATATATATATATATATATATTCAATTCTGTATAATTTTCAGACACTCTAACAGTGGGACTTGCTTCCACAGTGAAGGAGCAACAGGTATTTTTGTCAGACATATTATTGCCAGATTTAAAACAACTGTTACTGTTACAAAGTTATGGTTTTAGATACCCAAAACTTCTTTATTACAATTCCTTCTGAAGCAGAAATTTTTCAGAATCAGATGACACTGCATTTAGGGTTTGAAAGTCTCAGAAAATGCTGCAGCACTATGAAAACCCATTCACAAAATAAACCAAAAGTTATGCAGCATTTTATAATAAGAATGCAAGATAATTTATGCACTTTAAGGTAGGTCCTAAAATTAATCCTTTTAGCCTAGAATACCACTACTACAAGAGATGCCTCAAGGTAAAGCTTTCTTCTCTCATACTGTTGGGAGTCAACACAAAAGTATTTATGTCAGCACATGGCAGTCCTGTATAGTCACATACCTCACAGCACACTAAGGCAGGCTGGCTTGGACTGCACACTCTTGCAGCGCTATACTGCAGTATGAAGGTACATGTTGCCAGTATATTTGTTAGTTGATCCCCCAACAATCCTTTAAGCAACAGAATTGCTTCATAGCTTAACTGTACTTATTGTTTCCTATCACAATGCATTAAAAAAAAAGAGTGCATGATTACAATTTCTCTGCTAATTAATACAAATTGTGAACCTGGGTCCCTGTAGAAGAAAAGGAGAACTAAAATGTTTCAGCCTTGCAGTATTTTTGTTGCTGTTTCAATTCAAGATCTTTATCCTGTGTGATATGTGCTGAAGTGTGTCCATTTCAAAGATCGTTTTCTTCCTTGACCTTTCTCTTCTCGGAGGTCAGCAAAATCAACTGCAGAGCTATGAGAAATTCTATCCGTCACGCAAGTTCATTATCAGCGCCCATTAGTTTCCAAAACCTAACTAACACTAGAAAGGAAAATACTGGCACAACCAATAACCAAGCTGGGAAAATGAGAGCAGAGAACAAACCAACTAACAGCACAGGCTGGCTTAGCTGTTCTGGCTGATTCAACCATCCAGACCACCAGTTTCAAGCTCTCCTCTGTACCTCCCAGTATCAAGGGCATCTTTTCCTCCTCCCCATCAATTTTAGTCTCTAGCAGAGAACAGCAAAAGAACCAGGTGTGCTGGTCTGCCCAGAATGGGGCAAGCACCCAGACACTCACGTTTTGAAGCAGGGGTCCCCCGAGAGCAGGGACATTCCGATTGTGACCTGGAAAGGAAGGACAAGGCACATTGTTAGCCATGCTGCAGTGAGATCCTCACTTCACAACAGCCAGGAGGTCAAGGGACAGGTGTAAAGATTAGCAAGACCTAGTTCCCTTCCAAAGGAAATCAGCTTCAGGGATTTAGCAAGGTATTTCCCTCCCTGCCCCAAATCACTGGCACCAGTAACTCCAAGTTGCAGTGGCTCAGCAAGACACCAGCCTGGCCACCCTGACAATGAACTTAGAACTTCCCCCCGGGCTCCTGTTCACGCTTTCTTTGATGACAAAGAATGGTATTGAGGGTCATCACTTGGCTAAACGGATACCAAGATATCAAAGGACAACTCTGATAATAGGAAACTTCCCAAGTCAGACTAGCAGCATAAAAGCAAAATCCTGTCTCTGTACATAACACGACCTTCTCTCAGGCCAAGCACCGCACTTTGGCTGTGATCTTGCTGAATTCAATAGTAGGATTTCCACTGTAGCAGTACCAGCTGCCATACCTTTAGGATGGAGTTGTCCTGTCGGGTGTTCTTAGTATCATAGCCTTCCAGCAAGCAGCAACGGACAGTGGATCCAGAGCCTGCAAATTCTGCCAGATTTAGATCAGCAAAGCCCAGCTGTAGCCAAGAAAACAATGGAGGCGAAGGCGAGAGAATAAATAAAAAGAAAAAAAAAATCACTCAATAAAGGGATACACAGACCAAAGGAAGAGAGTGCATCTGTGAACAAGGGCAGAAACAGGAGCCAGTATTCACACAGTTGTGGCTGTGAAGACCCCTAACTCTTGGGGATGGGCAGGGTCACATTCCTCATCCCAAGCCAGGTGGACACTTGGAGGCCTTCAGGAAGCCAGCCCTGCATGGAGGACGGATGTACAGTAGTGGTGCTGGCCAGGACAGCGTTAACCAGCCCGCAGCCGTTGCATAACCAAGGACATGGAAGGCACTAGGTCAACGATGTGGAAAAAACAGAATCACACATACACAAACATAATAAGGCACTCTTTGTATCGGGCCATCCCAGAATGCAGTGGAGCATGTGAACCAGGAGATGAAAGGATATTGTTACAGAGGAAAGAGACACTGTCCTGAAAAACAAACCCGAGACCTTCACCACAGCAAGCTGGAAGTCCAGAGCCATGCAGCCGTGCATGTGCCTCACCACTACAGATGCAGCTCCTGGGCTGGGGAACCCCCGGAGCAAAGTTTCCTTAACACCACTAAGATTTAACTAGCAAGTAGTATGTTTGACAGGCAAAAGGGAAGAGAAATATTTGGAGAGATTTAGCTGTGAGCTCTCTAAACCTGCTCTAACAAAGGGGAAGCAAACAGCTAAGGTCACAGGCATATTCAAAGAGGGTACTGATGCCTCTAGAGTAAAGACAAACACAACGAGGAGTGTTTGAAAGAGAGAACTTTTGCTTTTCTGCTCTAATGCCTAGCATATGAACACAGTATTTTCCTCAAAGAGAGAGTTACAGCTACTTTTATGCAGAGCTTTAGCAATAAAAGCCAGTCATGTCTCATCTAATCTGACCAGGAAGAGATGCTGTACCCCACATTTGGCCAAACCATCCAAGCATGGAATGTTTGCATCACTTCAGTGTACAGCCCGGCTTCCATGAGAACATGGAGAGAAAGTAGAGAAGTAGCAGCTCAGACCTAGCTGCTGTTTTGTGCATTGCTGTACATTTCTCCTGCCCTGGTGTTGACAGCCAGATGATACAGCTGAACTGGGAACCTCAAACAGAAGCACCATCCTAAGGTTATGTGGTGCTCTGTCAACTGTGGAAGCTGATAGGGAGTCACAGCACAAACCACAGGCACTGCTGTATGAACCCTGGCTCCTGCTGTTCCAAATCAAAAGTCTAAACCACAGCCTGCATAAGATATATGATTCAGGGGAAGAGAGCAGCAAGATTAGCATAACTGCTTCCTCCATCCCATTCTCAAAGGGGAACAAGAGCTGATGGCAAAGGAAAAAAAAAAAGTGTGGGATAGAGCAGGAACCTTTCTTCAGCAAAAGAAGGAAGGAAAAAAAAAATAACCCAACTTTTCTCCCTCTTTTCTCCCTTCTTAAGAATTTCCTCAACGCAAGTATTTCTCCAGCCCTTTCTGTAGATGTTCCTCCATCTCTTCTAGCCAAGGGCTGTGCTGCTTGCTGAATATTCACTGATAAGGAAAAAACAGTTAATTTTTATCTCTCAGAGATAAATAGGACAGGAGAAAGCCACAGAGGGTGCTGCAATCCATCACTGTGACAAAACTGGAGGACAGAGGAGACACAACACAACCACACCAGCAGAACAACATGGCAGAGGAGTGGCCCAGACCCAGATGCCTCTTCCTCCACCACAAACTTCTCTGAGAAGATCGACATCAGAGGACAGAATGTGGGAGAACCCTCCAGCAATCCAAATGGCGTGCTGAGGTCAGAAGCTCTTCTCAGGAAGCAGATTCCCAGTATATAGAGGAAGGATCCCTTAACAAAAGGATGTTTTCAGATGTAACCTTTTAGAATAGTTTCCTCAGTTTTCCAGCCAGCTGATGGTGTTTCTTCCAGCTCGGGGAAAGAGTTTCCGCTTTATCAATCCTTCCTGTCGGCTTCTGCTCTATAACCCCTGACACTGAAGTGACATTAACGTCAAACCAAAAGGTGCGTGAGTTGATGGAAACTGTCTTGAGCACAAACAGCTCCATCACTCTCAGTCCCTGCTGAAGGGGGATCAGGTAAAGAGGGCATTCACAAGCTGCATTTTCTTCTACATCTGCTGCCACAACTGGAGTAGTTTTCAGCTGAATGAACATAGTTGAAAAAGGCGAGGACTCAGAATGGGAAAATAGTTGCATGAACATACACTATAGACTTCTGCTAGAAATGTTACGAATCCCTAGTCAGTCAGTTCTACCACAAGCACCTGCCTGGAACAAGCCTGGTCCATAGGGCAAGACTGCAAGGCTTAATCGCCCTGTCTGGTGTGACATCCCTTGTCTCTGTGCTGCTGAAATGCTCGGGTCATCTTCTGTTGAATTCTAGGAGAACGCGTCTGTCTTCTTCACAGGAGACCAAGCAAGATGCCAGCCCAAAACATGACAAATACTTGAGATTTGGTCTCCAATTCTGGGCTGGAGCAAATAGGTCTCTTTCGAAACACAACTGGAGATTAAGTAAAAGGGAAATAGGTTAGGACACAACTTGAATAAGAGCCCAGGTTAACTCCACCATGGAGACATGCCTTCAGGCTTCCTTTAATTCTGGATTTACAAATACTGTGGGAATCTTGAGGATGGACACTGCGGGAGGAGCAGGCTGACGCATTTACTTTGTCTCAGAGGCACATCTCTTCTTCCAGCTGTGCTGCCCTCCCTGGACAGGCAGCTCTGCAGAATGAAGGAATAACCTCCCCGTAGTGTGAAATTACTGAAAGAGAAACTGATGGCCCTAGAGACCATGTCCTAATTAGCAACAAAAAAGCAATGGTGTGGGCAGCAACACTGCCCTCTATCACACAGCACAGCAGTACATAGGAGTGAGTGCAGTTCACCCTTCAAAGCCAGTTGCCTCAACGGCCTCAGGAAGGATATCGATCAGAAGAAATTCTTAAAAGGTTGTGCGTGACCTGAACATCTGTTTATTAGAAACTAGCAGCAGTGACTCATTTTCAAACAAACATGGTTTCAGGCTCTGCGTGAGCTCAACCTCTAAGCCAACATTGTCTCTTGATCCAGCACAAAGAGAAGGGGGTGGCCCATTGTCTCTCCCATAGCACAGGCAAGAAAATAGAAGGGGAACAACCCAAAACATCCCTGCTGATCAGTTTAGTTTTTGCCTCAATGTCTCTTGTGCTTTGGAAGGTGGTGATTTCTGCTGCAGGTTTCTGCCTGCACTCACAAGGCAGCGAGGTGCCTACCCCAGTCACAGCTGGCTGCTATGTTCTGGAGAACAGAACTGGAGTCTGTTTCTTTATTAGCAAGACGTTGCCAGAAGCCAGAGAGTTCACATCTGACTCAGAACTTCCCCAAAGTTTGAGGACATGCAGATCATCTTCCCAACCCCCTTCTCAAATCCACATCCAGTGCAATCTGGATCCTGTCCCAGCAAGTCAATTTTTTGGGGAAATCACTTAACTTAGGCTTAAACTAAGAACTAATGACCAGCTCTCCAAATTGCTTCATGAAGCAGCCACTGGTTTCTAATGGGTGTAAAGCACTAACAGAAGACAAGACCATCATCACTCTGCCACATTTGACCTTTCTGTGCTCCTACCTTTGAGTAGGTTTTTCCGCCCTTCAGCTCCTATAATGGGAGACAAAACAAACAGGAAAATTAGCTATTATACATGCTGGGGAAACAGGGGGGAAAGTCATTACTCAGTCCTGGAATTTGCTCTCAGGATTTCACAAACCTCTGTCTCTCAAGGATGACCACCACCCTGGTCGATCCCACCCTCTGTTCAAGCACCCTTGCTGGAGAGAGAGGCTCTGTTCAAGTCACATCCTAGCCCAAACAATCCCTCCTTCCCACCACTTCCATGCAATTCTTCTTGCTGCCAAAAAACCAGCTAGTAACCAATACCAGTACACTGGTAGTACTACCTGCCAGAAGCAGAAGCTAGATGCTCACCTTACGGACAGATACTCGGCAGATGCAGGGGTCCAGGAGTCCTGTGGCTGGGTTGGCACTCATTTTACACACAAAGGTAAATTTCTTTTTCCAGCGGACACAGTTTTCCTGAACTTCCTCTCTATGAGAATGCAAAAAAACCAGAGCCTTCAAATAAAGGTACAAAACCAAATGAATCTTGAGTGTTAATTATCTTTTTTAATGACTGGCAACCTGGCCTGTAAAGATCCTCTACAAGATGGCTTGCTCCACACCACCTGAAACTGCACCACACAAAGGTGTTATGTCAGCATCAAGCCTTTCACCTGTCAATACGGGTAAAATCCACCCTGGTTACAGGGAAGACTAATCAACTTATCAACAGAGTTTGCCTTTAAAACTCTCACAAGCTCTCCAACATTTCCTGCTTAGCTGGTTTAGCTCATTCATCGTCTGGCCCAGACAGAGCCAACCTCCGTAACAGAACTGGGCTGAAGGTTCGCAAGCTTATCTTCCTACAATATGCCTGTTTTGTACAGCCTCTGTACAGCAAACGTGCTATGTGTCCTGGACGGCTTGTCCTTCCCAGGCAGCCATCCTGTTTCTTATGCTGGGACTAAGCCAGTGAGGACAGCCAGCTCAAAGGAGGACAAAAATGCACGTGGAAATGCTCCTGGGTGCATGCAGACTGGACAACGCCAAGCAAACACTGTGCTTCACATTGTGGGGGGAGATTAAACTGTAACTGGAACAAGAGCAGTCCCAGCCAGGGAGGAGGCGCTTTTCCTTGCACAGCCTCTCACCAGCCTACCTGATCTCCAGGGCAAGTGGAGAAGCACATGGCTCTGGCGTAGCCTGAGCCTGCGGGAGGAAGAAAAGAAGGCTTCCTGAATGCAGGAATCACTCCAGGTATAGCTTTGGCTTCTGCCAAGCCCTTAGTGGAAGCTGGATTTCACCCTTCAAAGGAGGCAGGTTCAGAGGAGCCCAGAAACAAGGTGGGTGTGTGGGTCCTTCCACAGGGCTCTGGTTCCCCACTGATCCTCTACAGGACCTGATCTGTTTATGGCTCAGAGCTTGGCCCTCAGCCAATTAAATTCTCAAAGTAACGAGGCTGGGGGGGAAGGGAAGGCACTTTTGACAGCTATGAGCTAGCAAGTTTGCATCTCGCTCTTATCTCTCCTCTTAGCACAGGACAAAGGGGCAAGGGCAGCCGATAAAGTGTTTGCTTTAGCAGGGAAAGGGAGGCTTCCCACCATCTGACCCAGGCACAGTAAAAGCCAAAGAGATCGGTGGCAAAGGGGAGAACGATCAGTCTTGGTATTGCCTCAACTGTCCTGGGAAGGAAGGGGCAGAAGTTGCACATAGCTCAACAAGCCCTTCTGCAACCTCAAGGTGAGCCCAACAGGACAGGTACCAGGCATGGGATCCTGACCCAGGAGGTCCCTGCAGTCCTCTGAGCTCTTCTGTGGGACCTGGATGTGGTGGCCAAGGCAAACACAAAGAACAGAAAAGGAGCAGCTGACGAATAACTGAAACCTGTAATCCTCTGTAATGCAGATAAGGGCTGATCATACCTGTTAAAAACGTGGGAAAAAAGAAGGCAGCAATTCCTTCAAGGCAGTGAACTTAAACTCCTTCCAGACAGAACTAAGGCTAGCTATTGAAGTCATTGAAAAGTGAGACATCTAAGTGCTGAAAGTACCTTTGAATCTAGGATTAATTCAAGATGAGATCTGGTTCTCATTGCTTCACTCAACACACTCCAGCTCCTTCAGACAGGAGAAGAAACACTTCCAGAGGGATTAAAAAGGCTTTGCCTATAATAAAATATTCACCAAGCCAGCCAAATTAGGCAAGTTACATTTCAGATGTGAGATGCCTTAAACCTGACTTAATAGTAGGTATCTTGAATGACCTAAAGGAAGGAAAACTCAGATACCGATGAAAAAAGGCATTCAATGGAACAGAAAAACGCTTACAAACACACATGCTTCAGAAACCTAAGGAAGGTGCATCAGATGCAGAAAACACCAAATCTTTTAGTCTTTAAAAACGAACTGCTATTTTCTAGAGAGCAAGGCTAATGCTAATTCTGCTAACGACACCAGAGCTTCAAGCTGAATCGTGGAAGGCAGCTACAAACAAACGGTCTTCAGATCAGACAGGTACAACAGCCCATTGTTGCAAACCTTGTTCGCAAACGCAGGTCAGAGCTCTAACTCCTGTCACAAGCGAATATTTAAGTGACTAAGCTCCAGCTCCTGAACGTCCATTGCATGTGCCTGGCTCCCCGCAGCTGCTTCATCAGTAGGATCGGCAAGAACTGCTCTAGCACACGAGTTTCCTTACTCATGAGTTCTTGCTCTTATTACAATGCAGCTATGATTAAGCATCTGCTGGATGCTGCTAAGTCCAATGAAGGCTAATTACTTCAAACCGTGGCAAAAAGTAGTGATTAGTAATAGAGCTCCTTCATAGCTAATTTGCGTTAGCATAAGCTCTGCTAACACACATTCTGCTTCTTATTAAGGATGTATGTTGGCTTTCCAAAACTGCTGTAGATACCACACGGTGCAAGGGATTAGGAAAAGGATTTGGGGGGGGGTTATGTTACCCACAGTACCGCAAACACGAACCCAAGCTGCAGGTGCATGGCATAGCTTGGGGCTTTTTATGTCTTTGTAATAGTCTGCACGGGGCAGAAAGGAGTTTACAAGATAAAATTCAGAGCTGCTTTCCAGTCACAAGTTTTACAATCATTCAACAATGACTTTCAACTTTATTTTTTACTTTAAAGAGTGGCTTTTAAGGGTGGGGGCTGAGTTTGTATCATTAGACAACCAAGCAACAGCACTATTGTTTCAAGCCAAACTCTAAAAAATTAGTTCCACATTTCCAGAAGATGGCATGTGGGGAAGCGATGGGCTTCGTCTATCCACCTCCCACCAAGCTATCGTTATGCTGGTAATTAGAGAACACTAAAATAGGAAAAAAGTGAACTCAGATGAGGAGCAGTTTTGTATTTAGCCCTAGAATATTCTCTGATGTACAATTAGGAACCATCACACACAAACCAAAAACACTCGAGAAGCGCGGTGAGGGCTGCACCAAGAGGCGTTTCCTTCCATCCTAATCACAAGGCACCTAAAAACAAAGCAGAAACTAACAGCTTAAAACCAGAAGTGTCTAATTTTAAGTATTACTCTGTATTTGGAGAGCCAGAAATAGATCAGACCAATGCCTGGTACTAGGTGCCAATTGAACGGGTCTTCAGAAGTTTTATTTTAAAAAAGCCGTCTGTACCATTTTGCAGAAAGACTCCCAGAAGGTTGAATCCCTGCCAAGCAACGCTTTGCCCTGTTCTGACTCGAGACTTATTCAAAGCTGTGTAATTACTCTTCTAGACCTAAATATACCTCCTCAGAATAAACTGATGCAACCCTGCAGCAGCTTTTGTGAAAAGCGGAGTTCCAGAAAGAGCTTCTTTTGGTCTTCCAAGCCCAGAGCTGCTCACCTACCTCCAGCTCCGTCACAGCCAAAAGGGACAGTTTACTGCATCCCCCAGCTAGCATCCTACCCCTCGAGAGAAGATTTACCAGAAAAAAAGCAATTAGAAGATGTTTCACCAGTGCATGGTACGAATCCAAGCAATGGGAACAATGCAGAGCAGTGACCCACTGGTTTATCTACTTTTACAGAAGTAACAGTGTGCTCAGTGAAGCCACCAAGGCCTCTCTGGGTTTGGATCTCACGCACGGCCTTACTGTGGCTCTGGAGACAGGTAGAGGAACACACCACAAATAGGTTTTAAAAAAAAAGAGATGTTTACCAACTGTGATTTTAGTGCCACGGGCAGAGTAGCACTGTTACAGAAAGCCACAAAACTCACTATGAATGCAAGTTAGCTAAAGCAAACACTTCTAGAAAAAGGCCACGTATACGACCTGTGCTATCTTGGGCTACCGTGGGCCTCTGCCCCGCATGAAAACCTAGCTAATGAAACACCAGAGCAGAGATTAAAACTTCTATTTACAGACTCAAAGCTGAGTTGCACCCAACTAGGTATCACGCTTCAAACACACAACACGCTGAAACAGTTTTGCCTTGCTGAAACATTCAGAAAAGCAGATGTTTCACTCTTGCTTACAGCAGTAGTAAGACCGTTAAAAGTACGAAACATCGTAAGAAGGCCACAGGCTTACTGGGAGGGCAACAACAACAAAAGATAGCTTTCTAGTGCCAAACATTTCAGTAGAGCAATGCCTCTCAGTCTGATGTTTCATGCACGGGAGCAGATGTGGGAAAACCTCAGGCTAAATGAGACAGTATATAGATAAGCACACACAAAGATTCAGATTTCCTCCTCCTCATCTACACAAAGGGGGAGGGCAAGCTTTCCTATTTCTGATGCCTGACCTACATGCTCACTGTCCTCCTTCTTGGAGATGTGGACCTGTGTCAAACCCTTCAAGCAGAACTAAGCCTGCCTGCTCACAGCAGACGGTACCACTGTACAGGAGCACAACGTCACTAAAGCAGCATCTTGATCTGATAAGGCACAAGAAAGATAATGCCATTTTAAAGAGGCCAAGGAGCCAAGTCCCAGCTCAGATTCTTTTAAGTGTAACGGATTGAAAAGCAGCCCTCATAGGTGCCCTGACACACTCCAGCAGTGAGTCTTTTGGGGAGGAAGGTAACACAACCTCAGCGATGCAATCCCCTCAATCACAGAGGGAGGAAAAGACAAAAGAAATCAAGTTATTTCAGCAGATTGCATCTGAAGGGCATCTTCTACAGCATTTCTTTACACGGCTCTGCTTTCAGCTGCAGAGACCCACCATTAAGACTACCTCATCTATTCCCCAGCACTTCTGAAGGCTGAATTAGAGCAGGATCACCCACACTCCTGTAGCTTGGCAAAGTCTGGAACAATCCTGCATTACGCTCTAGAGAAGATAGTTACTATTTTAACCAGGTTATCTAGTGCAAAGCTGTAGGAGAGACCTTTGGTAAGGGCAAGGAAAAGCCCCAGAAAAGCCTGTTTCAGAACTGACTTTCTAAGATGCCCAGGTCAGTAACCACTATTCACACCACTGTGCTCACAGCATGCCAAAACTGATACCATCCTACAGACACAGCAGGTCCTGCTACAAACAGAGGGCCTAATCACTGCCTATAAAGCACACAAAATACAATGGTGGGTGAACATTATATATGTATATAATAGAAAGTGAGCCTTCATTTAGCCATTAGCTGGTTTAGCTATAAGATCCAGAACCTGTAGGTATCCCCAAATAATGGGCTTAGGACAGGGCACTTGACTGCAGCACACATATTATTAAAGAAAACTGTAGCTCTGAGGCTTTGCCATCTAGATGCCTGGCAAGGAAAAGGAGAGCAATCCACAGCAAACAAGATGCACCGTCGGCAGACAGCACACCAAACAGCAGTGTGGGAATGTATCACATTAGTAAAGGCTTAGGGCTGTCATCTTTTTAATCTTGTTGTCAAGCTCATACAGGCCAAATACAGGTAGAAAGCAGAGGCAACCATGATGCAGCAATAGGTGCGAAGTGCTGAGAAGCTCAGTGGAAACGTATCCCAAGAACAAGAGGTGACACACCATATTCCTTGGAGAACACCATACAAGGTCATTAAAAACCATCTGGATACAGGATGCATGGAAATCCAAGGCAGTTTAACCTGGAGGCATGCAAGAGCTTTATAGCAAGTTATGTACACAGAGGGGTTTTGCCTTCCCTGAGCAGAAGAATAGAAAGGACTGCAAGTAGCTCTCAACAATAAAGTTACTCTGTTTTGACTGGACTTACATCACGGACCAGAACAACTGCCAACCCAAAGAGCTGGACGTCTCCCTCACTGCAAACAACCCTGTATTCTCCAGCTGACAAGCCCTGGTTGTTGTGTAGTAGACATTAGCAGTTATGATGGAAAAATGGCTCAGAGACAGATGATGCAGACTGTGTTACTAAGAGAACTAAGCAAGCCTTTGTCATTTGAAGCAAGTCTTATTTGGATGTTTCACTGTAAGTGTTTTAAACAAGGGTTCAGCAGTAAGGTCATCACATCTACCACCTACGTGCAAAATTAACCTCTAAATTCCCAGAAAACCCATTCCAATGACCCATAGTGGAGAAGGACACCTACCCATATCTCCCTCTTGACATCAGTTTACACCTATCAATTTAGTTCTTCATTCGCACCACAGGGGAGATATGTATGGGGTCTCTATGCCAGATCTGAACACTAATGCTTTTACAACGAAGCATTCACATGATCCAGCATTTTTTGGGGGGAACAAGGCAACCTCCAACACTTCTGGAGGGCTTCACCATGCTTGCTCAGTTCTGCCTTACACCAGGAGATGGATATAGATCGATCCACTCCTGCTGTTTGCTGGCACTTGGGGAGGTGGGGGAAAAGCCACCAGGGAAGGAGGATTAGGGGAAAGTCAGCTCAGGAAATGAGATTCCACTTACGCAGTTCACAGCACAGACTGCATAATGCCTATTTGACTGGAGAGGAGACAAATACAGAAAAAAGGATTAACAGCAACTCTACAGGAAAGAAAAAAGCTAATGAAAGAAACTTCAGCCAAAGCCGAGAAACCAAGCTAAGAAACAGTCAAGATCATTCCACTGGGTGACACGGGATGATGATGACAGCACCAAGTATGTGAAAGGCAGGCGAGGAAAGAATTGGAGCAAAAACGAGTCGAGCATGAAATAAAAACAGGATACAAAGCATGACTTAGAAATTCTCCTTAGGAGTAAGCTCGTATCTAGCAGGCAAGTGACTGACTTTTTATGGTTTTAACCTTATTTCAAGAAGAAGTCTATTTCTGTAGAAGCACAGCTTTTGAACCGCATATTACAGTTCCCTCCAAGGCAGTGATCAATCTTGATAAAAGTCCACCAGTACAAGCCAGGGTGTGATAATACCTACTGGAGAATGGGGTGGCAGTCAATCACCAGTAGAAAACCCTTCAGCATCAGCACTCCTGGTCGTGTATTAACAGCTTCTTTGAAAGGCAGTAATTCAGTTATGTCTGGACTCGTGTCACGTGCCTCCAGACATGTGTCTTTCACAAGGGACAGACATGAAATCCTGCACCTCCTTCAGAACGTCCCATAGGCAAGAGCTTTTCAGCGCACTCTATCTCATGTACTTCAGATCACCGTGCTGGGTAGCCACACTCTCCAGCACATCCAGGGCTTCTAAAACCTGGCACTGGGGGTTATTTTTGAAAAAAATATTTCCAGCCATTCCAGCCATCTAAGTCTTAAAACCTTCAAGCTCACCCTAACATGAACTATGTTAAAAATACTATGAGAAACAATGGAAGATATTAAAAATTAGCATGCAGCTGGTGACTGAGTGGTAAAGCAGAAGTTGCATAATAAAGTAACGATTGTGCCAAATGGAGAAAGTCAGTCACGGAATAATGACCCTTTAAAACTTAAGCTATAGAACAAGTCAGATGAGTTTTGGAAGGGTAAGTAAGGGTGGAGCAGGGAGAAGGCAAGGGGAAATAATTCTAACAGACTCAGCCAGAGCAGCAAGGAACGTGTACATGGCACTTCACAGACAGGACATGCCCAGCAGAGCCAGTCTGCTTTGAGGTATTTATAATTTACATTCTGTCATCTCAAAGCAGCGAAGAAAAGCTGGACTTCAGGAAAACAAGGACAAGAAGGCACCGTAACAGTGAATGCTGTGCAATACATCTACTGTTATACACTGTGCTGAAGACAGACCAACCCGAAGTAGCACGCATCCAGGGACTTCTTGCCACATCT
The DNA here is from genome assembly GCA_008921705.1 of Burhinus oedicnemus. Lineage (NCBI taxonomy): Eukaryota > Metazoa > Chordata > Aves > Charadriiformes > Burhinidae > Burhinus > Burhinus oedicnemus. Next base: position 1,388,175 of record VFFE01007119.1, on the reverse strand, counting down.
ACAGAACACAAGCTCTTTTTGGGCAGGGGCCAGGGACGTGTGCCAGGAGCAAAAACATCACAAGCAAAGAACAACCAAACTCTTAAGTGCAAAGAAAGGAATAACTGGACAGATGACTCAGTTACTGAAACACAAGTCTGTAATAACGTGCGTATTGAACAGTGAAAGACGCATTTGCTTTTTTTTTTTTGAACTCTGATCATGCACTGAGTCACCGCACCAACTCCTACTTCTATTGTTCTGATAGACTACGTTGGAGCTGGATTAGCCAAGAAGGAACCACGTGCCAGGCTGCCAAGCCCACCACCAGTGCTTTCCTCTCACAAGCAAATTCACAAGGATTTCAGTTACAGAAGAAGCAAGAACAGGTCTGCACTGCAGTCTTCCCTTGGGTCTGCCCAGGTCAGCCATGAGCTACTACACTCAGGTTGCTGGATATTGGTGCTGCCTTCTCCAGCCTGTCTCCGATGCATTGTTCCTCTTGCTCCCATGGTTGCCCTGTGCTGCAGTAGACTGGGCTACCTCGCCGATCACACCCAGGACACTCTGGAACACGTCTAACTCTGGGCATAAACACCTTTCAGATCTGATTTTCCACAACTATGACCACTGAACAATCAAATACGCTCTACGTGTAAAACAGGCATGGGAACAACTTAACTTAAAGGGCTCCTGAACTGTTACCTACGCCTCTGGCCAAGTCAGCTGGAGCTACAAGGGATGAGCAAACCCGAGCTGGGAGACCTCCCTGTGACTGGGGGATGGAGGGCACAGAGGGAGGGGATGTTTAGGCTCATTACAAAGTCGACTGCACAGTAAAAAACACAGAAGTTAAAAGAGGGAAAAAAAGATAATCCTGACTCTCCCAGGGCCTGTTTGCCCTTTGGACAAATCACAATTCAAATCTCCCCTGTGTTTCTAACCGAGGAACTAAAGCTTCAGAAGGTCCCAAACACTTCAGAAAATCTCTAAGGTTTGTCATGTACAGATGCTTAGAAGATTAAGGTAGATTAACGCACCATATTTCAGAGGCAATACATGTTTCTGTAACGCACTGTAGCTTGGAAAGCCTTTTCACTTCTGGCAGACACAGACGTAAATTGAAGATTCACCGATTATCTGTTGCTGATACATTTATAAACTTTCTTCATCCTGTGTTAGCTGTCATTCTGAGAGAGTCCAGATTTGCCTTTTGCTGACTAAATTTAAACTCCTAGTGAAGAAAGACAGCAATGTAAACTCCTGCATGGAGAACTCTGATAACATCCCTACCAAGAGATGTACAAGAGATGGCTACAACTCCATGATGCAAGAAAACTGTGTTTGTAAACAAGATGCTCTTATAAAGAAAAAATAAAGCTACCTTTTCAACATACACACCCCTCCAAGACAAAAACAACCAAGACATGGGTAAACTCAATATTCAAGTCCTTTTCTGGGACAGTAAATCTGGGAAAAGAAAACCCTGAAGGGAATTGACACAAGACTAGGAATGACATCCCGGATGCAAGTGACATACACTGAGACAAATCTTTTTGCCTGTAAGGCAGATTCATGGCACGTGAAGACATATTGATGCCAGAATAGTCAGTGACTTTTTTGCCAATATCAGCTCTGTTTCAACCAGGAGAGTTTGCCAATACAGCTGTACCAGAGAAGTCTTTATAGTGCAAATTAACCTGCACATGAGGCCAAGTTCATTTCTGGAATAATTTCATCAATACCGTGTGATGTAACATCACTGCAATTTGGCTCAAGTACGCTGAAGAGCTCTTCAGTAAATAAGCTGCCTGAAGTCAACCCCAGTGCTAAAAGTAGGTTTAGTTACCCAAGAGGTAACACCCTACCACGCTCAGACATGTTCCCCTCTGAGTCACTTCTATATGGGATACATTTAGTCGAAACCAATACAATAGTCCAGGAGAAAGCTCTTTATATGTTAACAGTAGCTTTTTCATTCCATGATGGGTACAGGTGTTTTGTGATGGTTCCTTTATAAAGGCACCATTCAGCTGTACAAACCAGGTCACTGGTTTTAAGGACAAGGTACAAATGAATTCTCGCTGAACCTCCATCCCTTCCATCAATATCTATCGCTGTTAGGGTTTATCAGCAAAAAGGCTGCTTGGCAGAAGAGGTTTGCAAATTAGAAGAGGCTGCTGAGTAAAGCCTTCTGCCTGCCTGACTTGTCACCATACTGGTGGTGACAGGCTGGGATTTCTACACCCTGTCTGTCCCAACTCTCTCTTCCCTTTTGCCCCAAATCCAGAGTGTGTCAGACCCTGTGTTATGCCAGAGTGCCAGAGGAGGAGAGAGGAAGCGGTCTCAGACACAGCAGTTAGAGCTGCTTTTGCTCCTCTGGAGCCACAGCTCCAGACAAATGCAGTTCTCTAAGAAAGACCAATACCTCATGATGCAACTTGCTCTAATCAGAGAAAGGTAATTCAATAAATTACATCTTGGTTAAAAGCAGAATACAGGAGAGCTCCGCATTTTGCAACTGCAGTCGGTGCTGGTTAAGCCCATGGGAGATGTTAGCATAGGCTCCCACTGCTTGGCTGCCAGGAGCAGGTTTCTGAGGATCAGAGAGTTTTTCCCTCCTCTGTGGCTGTCACTACCAGCTGTATTCAGACACATTCTCTTGATTCTCCCCTACTGAGAGCAAATGACATTGGAGACATGTTTGCATCACTTCAGGAGGGAAGACAACATGTAGATTTGTTTTGAAAGAACAGACATACTCGCATGGAAAGCAGGAAAAGCCATTGCTATAAACCTACATCAGAAACGGACCTTAAAGAGAACAGTGGCCAAATGGAGTAGGATCAGCTACTCCCTGTACAGCAGAAAAAGGGTATTCAACAAAGCAGAAAGGCAGCAAGTGTAAGAAACAGTTATAGGAAATACACTCCTCCACAACACAGAATTTCCGTTGCAGCAAGGAGCACTGCAGGCTACTGATGGCAGAAGATGAGCAGCCCTGCACTTGAAAGGAATTCAACATTTATGCAGATGCAATTGCCTGGTGTTACTGAAGTATGAGATAAAACATAACAGGCTGCTGACAGAAGCCAGGGAAAGAGCTTTCCTACAGAGGGGTTACTGCATAATTAATCTGTAACAGCGGCAAGCAGACTACCTCTGAACAACCCTTAGTGCTTCGTCTGGAAACAGGACACTGCACTAGCTGGGGCTGACCTGGTACAGCAAGTCTATGTCAAAGTGTGAACGCTAGAACTGTTGCTCCATTCCAGGGCAATGGAGCATTAAGAGATCTGGAAAGATTGTTGAATTATAAATATCCTAGATTCCTCCCTCATATTCTGTGACACGCAGGCACAGCTTAGGCGATGACGGGAAGAACAGGAGCTAGCAAGAGAAACGGAAAACGTATGATGAAAACAGAACCAAGCTGGCAACCCTCTCCCCAACCTATACACATGTGAACAAAAAATCCATTGAAAACAATGATACCACACCCAACCCCACCTTTGCTGTTTCAAGTGTGGATAAAGCTCGAGTGAGCCTGATACAAGGCCAGGGGGGGAAAAAAAAAAAAAAATCTCTACGCCTGAGTTTTTCCAGACAAACCATTTCTTCCCCCTCTCCTGGCCATTTGCATTTTTATTTTGATGAGCAAGATTATCCCTTAAGGGCTGGAAACAAAAGTGACTGGATGGAGAACAAGACAATTGGAAATCTTTGGCAGGGTTCACTCTGCCCTCCCCATTTTGTACTCCTCACACTCACCACATGCATTCCAAGAGGAACGAAAACTCCAGAGGCAGGCAGGAGGACAGGTAGGCATGTGCTGACCAGTCTTTCATGTGGCAGCTGGCTGAGGGAGTCTCTGTTGATTATTAACCCAATAACCATTAGTGAAACATCTTGCCACAGTCATTTTATACAAAGTTTTAATCTGGAAGCAAAAATGGAGGTATGTAATGGAAGTATGTGACTATCCCAAAGTGAAACCCTGAGGCCACATCCCTTTCACGGGGTTTCCTATTACTGAGTTCCTTGATCTGCTTTTCCATTGCAAAGCCAGACTGGAGCATAATGCTTGGCAATTTCTGAAAAGCACGAAACAAGACCTTAAATTTCATTTTCTACATTTGGTATGCTGAATGGCAGGAGAAGGGACTTGCCTCATTGAGGCAAACATGCAGCCCTAGGAAGTGGCAATCCCAAAAGAAAATTTTCTAGCTTTAGTTGTTTATTTCAGAGAGCACATTTTGGGCTAGTTACCAACCGCATGCAGGGGTGATGGTCTCTGTAGGTCTCTAAAGCTGCATCGCTAATTAGTGCTGCAGCTTTCTAGCCCTTCCAGGACAGTAAATCCGTACACTCTCTTCCTTCCTCCTGTGTAAGCACCCTCAAGTACTTTCAGCCTGAATGGACAGGGTTCATTTCTTATTTAGAATACAGCATATGGCAGTAAAAGTATTTTTAGCTTTAGTCCCATCTCCTACTACAACATGGGACCTCCTTCAAGGCCTCCCCTCACCAATGAAGTACTATAAATTCAGCCAAAATCCTGCTTTCTTGACAGCTCAAGCTACTTTCTATCTGCAGGGGAAGTATCCGTTATACAGACTGTATATGCTATTGCTTATCTACAACATCCTGTCTCTTCCACACTTTCCTCCTCCCAACCCTCTACTCTCCATGTGCTTCCTCTTCGTTGTCTTCCTCATCCCCATAACTCCATCCCATTTCCTTGATCTTTTCCTCACCTCAGCCTTCACTTGAGCTACATGAGAGACTCATGAGAAGCACGTGAAAATGACCTCCATGACGATGAGCAATTTCAAATCCTGCAGAACAATTCCCTTTCTTGCTCATCAGATTAAAAATACACCAAACAAGAGGACTGTTCATCCAGTGAACACAGGCACAACTGTTTGTCTAGTGGGAAGTGCCTTTCAAACCCAGGCACTAAAATGAGATGCTGAGTCCCACTGTATGGTACCAGAGAGATCATGATGCCAAGTCCAGAGTTACGATAGCGATGTGTATGGTGTCTCCCAGCAAGTGCACTTGGCATAATATGAATAAACTGCAAGGAAAAAAAAAAAAAAGGCTCTCATCCTGCAGGGTAAGCAGCTGGTACTGGGCTGGGGTAACACATCCAGCCACCTGAAATAACACCTGAAATAATCACCTTTACAGCACAGATTACTGATACGAGCTCACAGGCTGTTACAGAAGAAACAAGCAGATCCAAATGTTGGTCCAGGGAACTTCTAAAGGCTTCTGGTTTATTATACAATAAGCCACAGCTACAAAATAATTCCCGACGCATTTCAGAGCATGCTGCAAGCCCCACGCAGAGCCAGCAGCCCACAGAGGATGCAGAACATATCCTGTTTGAAAAAGGGAGGCAGCACACAGAGCCACATCCGCCTGTCCTTGCATGGGTGAGACCTTACAGAACCAAGTGCAGGTGGATGCTGCAAGAGCTCACTGTCCCACTCTGCCAGGCCTGCATACAGACTTGCCCTGAAGTAAGTGAGGTTTCTGATCCGAGGGAGATGCTGGGTTGCTTCCCGAAACACTACCAGATGTAGCTTCCTGCAATAAAATAATAATAAGAAATAAATCCATACCTACCTCATTTGTCTAGAAACTGGGACCAGAACAACTTGCCATTGGCAACTTATGGCCTATTAAAATACCAACGACTGTGTAGTGAGACCACAGGCTTCCGAAGGCATGCATGAATTCCTCAGAAATACAGCTACAAAGCTAGAGTCAACACTGATGGCAGCTCAAGAGCACAAAGAATAAACAGACTGGAAGCCATTTAGGTTTCCCCCCCCATTTTCAGAAATAAATACATGTCTTAAAGGGGAGGGGGGGGGGAACGACCCTCTTCTACCTCCCCTTGACCTCAACCAGAGCTGATGGCATTGCCACCCTGCAAATAAGTGCCAGGGCCCCAGTCTCAAAGTAGAAAATTAATTTCCAGTGAGTAATTTTTTAAGCCAAGGGCTGCTTAAGTCACACAGATAAGGCTGTTGCTAAGAGTTAGCTGTCAAAGCAATGCCGGTTCAGAATCAGCGATGAGGGGGAAGTTTGAAAGCTGGCTGTATCCGCACGTATTTACTGATGCTGTACACACAGCGTATCAGTTACAGGGCTTTAGATTACAGCTTCTGGTCAACAAAGCAGCCCCTGGCTGAGCAACAGCAGGCGGAACAGGAGTCAGAGCTTTAACAGAGACTGTTCTTTACTCAACAGGATACAGCCCCCGTGGCAGGAAAGTTTTAACGTAATCCTGCCTGTCTTGTGACAGGCTCCAATGTGGTGACCGATGACAGGAAGAGGCAAGTCCGGGACGAAGTAAATCAACCCACCCCAAAGCCTCTGCGGTCGGTCGGACCCTGCAGGTGTAGCAGCCAGAGCCAGAAAAGGGGAAAGAAGTGCTCTGCAGATTCAAAATGCAGCTTAAGATGGTTTGTGCCGGGGACCTGGCAGTGCTCTATCACTTTTGTGCTTTTCCCAACACGCTCAATTTGCCAGAGGTTAAACCTCATCCATGGCTTCTGCTCTCATGACTTTCACCTACATTTAGCACAATGCTGGAATGAAACCTCTCTTTCTTATCTTTGCTGTCTAGTATCTCTATATTTGTTTCAGAATGCAAGCAGTGCAGGTACTATGCCTTAAAATTATCTTGAACCAGGTTATGTTTTATTGCAAATGATTTCTAGAGGCTGTATTCAAACCTCTCCTCCACTAACACCCCCAGCCAGGAAAGAAGGATGTTGGCATGTGAAGCTTCTCTGGGCATTAAAACTCATTCTCTCGATCTGTACATTAGGAATATATTTATACAGAGGGAGGGTCTACATTTTCAGACATGTTTGCAACAAAAGCATTTTTTAAATACGTTATCATACCACATTCTCTAAAAGAGGATAGAGCCAAGCGCACATTGCCCTAAAATATGGAACTCGGAGAACAGTTCAGAGCCACAACCAAGTTCCTCCCTCTATTACACCCTGGCAATCCAGCTCAAATCAAGAGGCAGAACTCAGACTCTTCTTTCACTACAGCTAGTTTTCTTCCCCTCTTGGGGATGCTGACTCTAGAAGAAACTATTTAGTTACCTAACCTTTCTTTTAAGGCAGACAGTGGTGAAGATTTAGATCTCAACTGGGCTGAATCAGACTTTTAGTCTCTGATTAACCAGCTAACAATCTTCCAGTATGAAAGAGCCCAAACATGGTGAAACTAGTTACCTGAAGGATCCTGTAACATCAGGCACAGTGACTATTTACATGAAGACAGTGAATTAGTTGATTTCCAACTCTCACCACTGAGACACAGCTGCACTTCAGAGCTGGTACCACTTGCACATCCCTTCACAAATGTTTTTGACTCACCAGCCGTGTGTTAGCAGGGCAATGCTTCTCCCCCTTTATTTATGTCCTACAGAAATGAAAAAGCTGTGTATACCACTAAGACATAATGATGCTTTGCATCCCAGCAGCTGAGGAAAGCAAATAGCTTTTGGTTTGTACCTACATAAGGATGACAAAGCCATACTTATACAAAAGCTGACCTCAGTCCACAGGGAGCTATTGGTATGAGGTGCCTCCCCAAATATTAGCATTTCCTTTGGGTTTCTGGATGCAGCTTTACACCGGGGGAAGGGAGGGGGCAGAAAAAAAATAAAGAGGCAAAAAAAGCACGCAAGCATGCAGTGCAGGAAGTGGCCTTTCACACTGCAAGGCTAAGAACATTCTCGGTTCAGGCTACATCACTGAAATACTTTGAGGCCAGGCCACCCTAACAGGGTCAGCTCTTCCCAGATCGAGCCTGCAAGCAAACAGCTGCTGGGCTGTAGAAAACTAACTATGTTCTTTGGTTCAAACTGGCGCAGGAGTGCCAGGATCAGAAAACCAAGCTGGAATGCTGCATGTACTTGAGAAAGCATGGTCCCAAAGGAAATACAGTCTGAGGTGCTTTCAGAAGTCAACGAGGAAGGTGGGAAATGCCCTCAAAGTTGCTCAACTCATGCAAAACAGTCTTTCCTCTAGAGTCAGCCAGGGGCTTTCAGAGTACAATCCCTTCCTTCAAATCCAGAAATACCAGAGTGAAAACTGTTGGCACGCTAACAGAACAACGTAGGATGAAGTGTCAGGAGTCTGTGGATAACACCTGGCTTTCCACTTCCTTCACATCATGCACCGGCAGTGCTCGCTGCCAGAAATCAATCAGCACTGAGGTAAAGAGCATCTGGCTGTCACTCAACATTAACTGACACTGTAAGCAGAGAGGGGGGAAATTTAATCAAGTCTTCCTCTTTTATGATACCCAAAGATGTACACATATGAACTACATCAGCGTGGAGCTTTAGGCACTCATTTGGAAATCCAGGCTCTTGCCTGTGCTGATCCATGGATCCGAAACCTCCTGATGAGCTTATCATATCATTTCTCTAGGAACAAGGATGCACCCCCCTCCCCCAAAAAGCTTCAAACTGGTACAAAACGCAGCAGCCCATCTGCTTCACAAAAACCGTTGCCATGAATACATTCCTACTGCTGTGCGTCTGCTATTTTTAAAGATACTTGGGAGGCAACTGAATTCACAGGCAGTTGTGCTATTTAAGTGTCTGGATTAATACTATTCAAGGAATATACCAGTACTTCTCCATGGGGAAATACAGCACCTGCCTGGCCTACACCTGGCTCAGATGCATTGTCAGAAGACCAACTTCCGTAATCCAAAGGGAGGGTGATAAACCCACAGACAATAGATGCTTTTCACACTGAGCACTGTAAACTGAAACGGGCAAGTCTTATCCTCAGAAGCCCCCTCCGAGTGTAAAGAGACTTTACAAAGGGAGGGGAAAGGATGAGCAAAAGGGTATTTACAGCTGCAACTTGAGTCACTAAAATACCCGTGGTTTAATGCAAAGCCTGAGCACAGCAAGTGTGGAAAAAGGGGACCTGCCTGCAAGAAAAAAAAAAAAAAAAAAAAAAACAAACCAGAAAACCCAAGAGGCAGATCCCCAAAGCCAAATGTGCTGACAGGACCTGGAGCTTTTCCAGAGTGCCTTGAATTCCTAAGAGCGTTAAGTCTTAATGCACTTCAGACAGGTTCCCCTCCAGCCAGGCTGCTTTGTCCCAGCCTGGGCGGAGGAGGTGTGAGCAGCTCACAGCCCAGGGGGTGACCCGCCTGACCCACAGCACCAGGCTGCAGCATGTACCTGCAACCCAGGCTGAAGGGGACTTGGGACTGGGACGGGCCGACGGCAGCCGGCAGTACAGCCTCCCAATTCTGCTCCGCTCACAGGTCAAATTAACACAGTGCCACCGAGCAACTCATTGGATATATCATACCCCCACAGACATGCACAAGCTGCCAAGTAAGTCTGTTGTAAATAACCTCAAAAATCTGTTGCTGGAGATTCTTATATTCTCAGACACCACTCTTCTTTCCACATTATAGGTCACTTAATCGAGAAAAAAGAAAACTGATTTAGTGTGTCTCATGATGGGTTCATATACCTACTTCTCCCCGTCCCGTCCGTCTGTCCATTCCTCTCCCCTGGGCCCCGTTTACAGACTCCAAATGACGTGACATGGCATGCCTTGTTCAGATCAATTCTCAGAAAACTCATAGGCAGAAAGAGCTACTGGTCTGCTCAATCATAGCTACGTATCTTCTATTGCCGCAGACTACAGAAGAAGCCCAAGTCAATTGCAGAGCAAACACCAGACTTTTTTACATAAGCGGCTCACATAAGATGACCAGAAAGACATTACAACCTCAAACACAACTGTTTTTGGAAGTGGATGATTTCAGAGAAACAATCACAGATCCTAAATAATGTACAGACTTCTAACACAAAACGGACACAGCATCTCTTTAATCTTTTCCCAGATCCAAAGACTACCAAAAAGGTCATGGAAATGACTGCAGGAACGTAGAGCAGAGCCAAGGCATGACCTGGGAGCCTCTCCACACAGTAACCCTTCTCCTCACTGTTCCTGGAAATTCATCCCTCCTGAAGTTTCTCTAACTGTAACAGGGGAAAATACTTGGAAAAGGTCAAATGACTCAATACCACTGAGACCTGAAACTTTTCAAGCAGGAACAGGTTTCCATGTGCTTTCAGTTAGAGTACAGACAGGTTAGGAGAACGGCGGCAAACCCAACAGCCTACTTCCCCTTTGCTCATTTATAAGCAATCAAGCCAGTTGAGAGTAATGTATGTGTTTGGTTTAAATTACAGATGATTTCGCTGCTGGAACACATCTGCAACGCACCGTGCTGAGCGAACTGCTGAACCCCAGCCAGCTCAGAAAACAACCCAATGCAACCCGAACAGCTGGCAGCATCAGCAAACCCCGGCGATGGCTCCTCAAATCTGCTTTCAGGGATGACAAGGAGAGGGAGATCGACATTTCTCAGTACAGGCTTTTCCTGAGACACCCTCCAGTTCAACTCATTTTATTATGACTCCAGGAAGCAGAGGGGTTAATTTCTTTCCAAGTTCACATACTGTTTGAATTCCTTAGATAAGCTGCTTCCACCAAACCCAAGGATCTAGCCTCAGGGGAGAACACTGTAAGGAAAAGCTCTTTTGATAGATTTTCTTCAAAAGAGAAATTAATTCAAAGGCCATTTTTGGAGGTGTTCCACGCCCATGGCTTCTACAGACTTCAGATGAGGTTGCACTATGCCTCTGGAAGAAAAACCAAGCTTTGAGCAATGCCCTACCACTTCTATTTGCAAGACAGAAATGTTTTATGCTTGCCCAATAAAATCTTCTCTTCTGAGTTGAGAAAGCTCAGTGTGCAGCACCACAAAGAGGAAAACCAGACCAAACCAGGCTTTAGCTCCGGGATAAAGCAGTTGACAGCTAGCACAAACTAATCCTGTACCTTTAAAACTGAGCAGTCACTCAGGAAAGAAAAAAAACAAGTTTTGAAAGCCACTGAAGGCTTCCTTCACATCTTGAGGCAGAAAGAAAGCAAGTCCGGGCCGTTATGGAATTCACGTTTGCATACTGCTGGTGATAATCTACATGTGTAGTTGGAAACAAAGCAAGTTTTTATTAACAATTAGTAGCAGGAGTGGGGACAGACCTGCCTGAAGGAGTCAGAGAAATGCCAATACACAATGGCAGAACAACCTTCTAAGATGTGCAGCAGAACGATCCCAATATGACGGACCACATTAAAAAGAAAATACTGTAGCTATAAACTTGGAGATGCAATGGCATCGGTTCAAGGAGATAAACTGTGTCTTCAACACTAACAACTTTGACTCCAGGCAGCAGTTTTCCCTTGCACAGCAATTTGCAATGCAAAGCAAGCTACTTCCACTCTTACCAAGAACAGTAACTCGGAAGCAAACAGGGAGAGCAAAGTTGGGAAGGGCTGATTTGCTTAGATACATTATTCTACAGAGTTGAGTTTCAAGTCAGGCATGAAAGCAATATAGCACAGGGTCTGAAATAGCGTGTGAGAACTCTGGCAAGGTGGGGGGCGGGGAACAAAAGAAAAAGAGAGGATTTCATCCACAAACCCCAGTCTCATTCAGGGGAGCGACCTCCCGCTCCCTCCCCACATCTCTGAAAAATTCAATCCAGCTCTGATCAGCCAACACCATCCAGGTTCAGAGTTTTCCAGCTATGTTCTTCCCCTGCTCCAGAGAATGATGTGGCATGTGGGGCCCTACGACAGAACTATTAAAATCTCATCAAGAGGTAGGCAAATGGTAGCCACATGCCAAACTGCTCAAGTGAAGAATAATCAGGGAAAGCAGCACAGCCAGGAAGCAAGTCTGCAAGCAGCTTCTTACCTGGTAGATAAGCTAGCAAAGTCTCCTCCATCTAGCAGCCTGATTTTGCAAAACAGAACCCCATTCACAAAGGGCACAGCTGTCAGCTCTTCTAGAGTGAAACTTGTCTGGAACTTGAATTTCTTCTTCTTCATCAGGAAAGCCATGGGCAAATTCAGCGTGGAAAGCCCAGGAATTCTAAACAAGATCAGGGAGGAGCAGCTCAAAACACACACAGACAAGCAGAGGAACGGCACTCGTCCCAGGAACGCAAGCAGGGAGTAAATTCCAGTTCAGTTACAACAACGGCCCAGCTTCAAATGCACAATTCTCTTCTCTTTGGTGGTCGGATCTGGCTGTGGGATCATCGCCACGGCAGGCTTCAGGTGAGGAGGAAGAGGTCAGATTAAATCTCTGCAACATCTCCAAGGGAAAAAGGAGGGAGAAAAGTTGGTCTCAGCTCCAGACCAGCAGGAGCTGTCCCTATTAGAGGCTGCAGTGCTCCGTCTTCAGCACAACCCCTCCAGAAAGCATCTCTTCTGGGAAGTCATCTTGAGTCTCCAAAGAAGCCTTAAGTCTGCAGGCAGCACATTCAGAGAGCTTCCAGTTTCTATCTCCTCCTCTTGTGCAACTCCTTGATACAGGTCTTCGGGTCAGCCTTTGGGAGGGAAACGAGTAAATTAGTCCCAGCCAGTTCTGAGCTCCTCCTCCTCCTCTAAAACCTGTTTGTATGGGTAATATTCAGTCCAGACTCATACCAGTCTTAAGAGGTATGGCCCCAATTAGCCCAGCCCTAACATCCTCTTTTCCCTCTTTGCCTAGAGCAAGCTTCACTGTTGTCATCCCTCTTGTAATTTCTGTTTTGCAAAGCAGCTAATAAAAATCTGCTCTATTTTCACCCACCATCTTTAGAAGCAGAGAGCAAGAGCCATCTAGCACGTAGTACAAGAGTAAGCAAAGCCGTCTCAAGAAATGCAAAAAATCTGTTTCTTTCCTGTTTTTCTGGCCAGCCCTAAGTGTTCGCACCTGTATCTTATAAATGGAGAAAGCAGCACAGTGGAAAAAAAAAAAAAGCAGTCTGCTCCAGATTACACAGCGTAACAACCAAATCAGGTCATCCGGCTGTCCAATAGCCAGGCCCACCGAGTATGCTGCCTTCCCCTGGCATCAGGTCCACACCAAACCATGCCCCACACAGCTCAGTTTTGGGGCTGGAGACAGTAATTTCATTACACATTTACGCAACACCTAAACCAGGGAGACCAAGATTAGCATCTAAAAGGGACGAGGTTATGAACACTGGGCAGTAAACAATCCTCACCGATACTAAGAATTAATGACTGCAACCAACGCGGGCAAAGCTCCTGCTGCCTGCATGGGCGTGTGGTTAAAGCCCCTCTCCCACTCAGCCGGCAGCAGGCGACTCCAGCCAGCTCTGCCCACTGTGCTGGGGCCCGGGCACCTCCGCAGAGGCAACGCTCTCCTGCGGCCACCTTGGAGTGGAGTGAGGCGACAGACTGGTGACTATTCCACTCCACCGTCCCCCTCCACGAGCCATACCTGCTCCCTCTGCCCCTGCACTGAGCTGCAGCCAGGCCTCAGCCTGCCTTCCAGCCCCCCAGATGCAGATAGGTCTCAGCCCACCTCTGGGCCCATGCATCAGGCTGCAGTGAGGTCGCAGCCTGTCCCCTGGCACCCCATGGCCATGCAGTAAGCTGTGGTCAGGTCTCGGCTCGCTTTCTGAGCCATGCACTGAACGATGGCCAGGTCTCAGCCTGCCTCCTGCCCGGTGAACCGCAGAGTAAACTGCAGCCAGGTCTCAGCCCCTCTCCCAGCCCCAGGGGCCACGCACTGGGCTGTGGCTGGGCCGCAGCTCAGCTTTGGCTCCATGAACTGTGCACCGAGCTGCAGCCAGGTCTCAGCCCCTCTCCCAGCCCATGCACCGAGCTGCAGCCAGGTCTCAGCCCCCCTTTCCACGCCCCCAGTCACGAGCTGACCTACAGGAGGTCTCAGCCCACTTCCCGGCCCCCTCCACCGACCTGCGGCCCGGTCCCGGCCCGGTCCGATCCCTGCTCGCACCTCCCGCCCTCTCCTCGCACGGCCGCCACAGCCACCGCTGCTCCCCGCCAGAGCCGCCTCTGCTAGCGCTACGCCAACTGCGGCCGCTACGCCAACGCCGCAGGCAGCCACAAGGCAGAGCAACGCCACTACCGCGCTTCGGGAATACCAATCCGACACTACGTAACCCCCGCGCCGCCCTCCTCCCCGGAGAGGGGGGAGGGGAGTATGAGAGCGACGCCGCCTGATTGGGCCAGCAGCAGGGAGGCAGGCGGAGCACCGCAGACTTTGATTGGTTGCTCGGGCACAGGGCGGGGAAGAAAGCGCAGGGATTGGAGGCGGAGGCTGTCGGTTTGAGCAAGATCCGCCTCCTGCCTGAGGGGGTGGGCGGGAAGCGGGGGGATGGGGGTGTGTGTGTTTCTGTGGCGGCCCTGCAGTGGTCTCGGCGGGGAGGTTGGCGGGAGAGCGGCCTGGCTGTCTGGCCAGCTGTGTGGCTGCCGGGCAGAGGGGTCCCTCGGGCCTTTCCGCCCCCAGGATGTCCCACAGCCCCTCCACAGGCCGAGCAGCCCCGAGCTGGCAGTGGAGTGTGCAGGGCTGGAGTAGGCTGGCTGAGGGGATGGCAGGCCTCGGCCCTTGGAGCCTGCAGTGGAGGTGGCCCTACCTGGGCTGAGGTGATGGGAAGAGGCAGCTCTGACAGATGTGGTCTCTGCGTCTTCTTCAGCGCTGCCCCTTGACAGCTAGGACGCTTTGCCCTGCCGTTGTCCCAGTGCCTTCTGCCCAAGCAGCTCCTGCTGATGGGTATGACCCATGCACTGCAGGCGCTCTGGCGCTGCGTCACAAATGCAGCGGTGTGGCCAACCTGTCCTCAGTCTGTGCCTCCGGGTGCCATACAGCGGGCCATGGGTCAGGCTGACCAGTAGCGCCTGGACTGGCTGTCCTGCAGCGGGAGGGAGGCCCTGGCACCGCACACCCCTGTGGGCAGCGCGAGGCAGGGCCAGGAGCTGGAGTCTCACCCTCCGTGTGTGAGATGTGGCAACCAGTTACACGCATCTCTTCATCAAAATGGTTCCCTGTTATTATGTGCTGCTGCCGTGTCCTGTGCTGTGGCTGGGATCCCTGGTTAGGCAAGATTCCATCGTTTACGGCCAAGCAGAACAAAATGTCTCTCCTTGTCCTGAAGGAGTCTGCAATCATCAACATGATTTGCCTATTTTTTAAAGTTAGGGATGTGCCTAAGAGTGTCTGTGGCAGAGAAGTTCAGGCTTGTATGGGAGGGACTTTTCCCAAGGCTGATTTGCATGTCTGGCAAAGCTTGGATGAAAGCCTGAGAGTCCTTGCACTCTTTGCCAGGCTTTGATGCCCAAACTCCTTGCCTTTAATCTTTGCCATCGCTGCAGACAATGTGAGACCTATCAAATAATTCTACCACAATTTGAGTCTTTAAAAAAAAATTTGCTAGGAAAAGTACACAGCAACGTACTTGGATAAAAGTTAAAAACTGCATTAAGCCAAATGTGTTGTTACGGTTCTTGCTTATCAGGTTAAGGAGATGCACAGACTTTGGGCTAGGAAACATTTCGTACTGGTACAGTGAAACCAACACAGGAGATACTAGTCTTCCCATACAGCAGAGTTTGTGGGGGTTAGTTTTAAAGGCAGGGCTTGAATCATTCCATCAGTTGATACCTGGTGTTTTCAAGGTCTCGAGACATTGCTAGAGATGGGCTGAGTTTTTTAATTTCTGTTTCTCAGTTTATTGGGAAGAGCTCAGCCTGCTAAATATTTAATATTTGCCAAGCTGGGATGCTTGAATGCTGGAAGCATCTGAAGAATCCAGCCCAGTCCCTCACACTTCTCATTCCCTGAGCTCACAAACGTGTCGATCTTTCGCTTCCATCACTAGGTAAAGACAAATGATCTTTCTGTTTGTGGTGTGGGAGGAGGCTGTGTGTTATCTGGTATGATTCACTCTGATAAATAACCTCCTCAGAGGACTTCTTTTGTTTATAGCAACAGGCCCAAATGCTAAGGTTTACAGAGATTTTAATCCTTGCTGTTCTCACGCATATTTACTCTGCAGTTTTATCAGAAACATCTCTTGAAAACCTCAGTGTTTTTATAATTAATTTAATAATGTGACTGATGTTAAAAATAAACGAATTTGGAAAAATGCCCAGTGAGCTGCTGAACAGTGTGTAATATAGCAACCGTAGCTGGATTCTCAGGGGTATGTATATTTTCCTAACAAATGCAGTCTCATGACTTAGAGATTAAATCTGTATTAGTTCGAAATTCACCCTGTTGATTTTTCTGTGTTTATGCTGTGTAATTCTTTCTGGACAAATTCACATTTTTTAAAGGGACAGTGCTTCTCTGAACATGTGCCCTGCTGGGAGAGGTGTCAGCATGGGTGAGTCTGAGCCCCATGGAGGCACCACAGAGGGGATGTAGCCATAGGGTATCTTCATCCATCCACTACCCCGCTGGCTTTATATTATTTTCCGATCCAGGTCCAATCCATTCACTAAGGGGCTGTGGGTGTGAACAGGGCGCTCTGATAGATATTGATTCCGCTTACCCCAGACTCAAATGCTGTTGTTTTCTCCTCTGTCACTTGGCCACCGTGCCCACCTCACCTCTGCTCCGTGAACCTCAGCCACGTCCCTGCCCCATGCTCTCCCTGACCTAAGCCTCTCCCGATGCCGCTCCCCAGTGCTGCCACCACTTCCTCAACTTTTGCTGGCTCAGGGCATCGTCTTATCAGTCTGAGATAATTTATCAGTTTGGGCTCTGTACTTAAGTATGGGCCTCACCTCTGCTGTCACCAGAGGTGTGTCTCACTGGCCAGGGGCTGGGATCTCTACGCTCTGCTCGCCTTAGGACTGCCAGTGAGCAGGAACAGAGATGGTTTTTCTTGCCTCCTCCCTCCCCACTTTGAGGAGATAAATTCAGAAGTGACAAAACTCAGCGAGGTGAAGTGAGATAGATTCTGTAATGCATTTGGTGAGCCATCAAATCCTATCTCTTATCCCAGGGGAATCCCAGCTACATGAGCAAATCATCAAGCCCTGTAAACTACATCATCAGCTTCTTACTCTGGAAAACATCATCACGCTACTCCATTTGTCCTAGCAGCCAAATGATTAAAGTTTGAAAACTAAATTATACACGTTGCTGCAACAGTGTAAACATAGTAATGGCTCTCCTCTGTTACACTTGTAACCTCTGTTATAATAGCTTTAATGAGCTTTCAGCCTTGTCATCCAAAAAGAAAAGATTATCACACAAGGCATTATACTATAAAGCTGTTTTTCGCGCTGCTGGTGGCCAAGCACCTGCAACGCAGCCGCTCTGAGGGGCCGGGCACCAGTTGGGTGCCTTCCGCAGAGCTGGGGGGCAGATCCAGGCTGGGGAGCTCCCGAAATGGGGCACAGGATGCAGCCCCCCGGGGGCAGGGCACAGCAGTGGCGTGAGCCCCGTTTGTAGCGTGCAGGCTGCTGGAAACCCTGTGAGGGGAATGGGTACCTATCCCCATTGCATAGGATTATCCTATGGTGTGGAGCTATTCCAAGCTTGCATGTTCTCAGCTTAATTTAATAACAGGCTGCGAGCTCTACTTTGATCTGCTTGTGTTTTTCACTAGTTCCATATTTAACTGAACTCATCATCATAAAGGCCAGAACTGTTTCACTTTCTGTGCCAGGCTGGGTTTCCTGTTGGATGTGCAAAGGATACACCTGCACGGTGGGTTTCTGGCCTGCCAGGATGGGGGATCCTGTTATTGACAGAGACAAAGGGAGCACAGGAATCTGGAGTCGGTGGATTCCTTTCCCCAAACATGTGGCCAGACCTGAAAATCCAGCTGCCTGGCTTTTTCTGTTTACTGGTTTCCATATCTGCTCCAGTGTGTCCTGGGAATGTGCGGCAGGACTCTCCGCTTCTTCCCAGGAGGCCTATTGGTGGAACGAGAGCTGGTTTGCCCCTTCCCAAATCTGCACACTGGAACCCGCTTTGCCTCGAGGCTTGTTGTGTTTATTAAACGTTATCCTGTGTCTGTATCCCAGGTGTCACCTTCACCGCTCTGCCGGACAAGAGACTTGCTGGCCATGGGCTCTCCCACTGGTTCTGTGCTTCTGGCTGCAGCCCCACAAATGCCGCTGTTACGCCAAACGCAGTAGAAACAACTGTAAGTCTGTGGTTCCCACTTGACACGGCAACCTCTAATTTGGGATGTCAGGCTGTAGAGGTAACAGAAACTGTCCCTGCTGGGGCTGGGCTTCTGCCTTGGGTTCATCACTTTGCGGGGCTGGGACCCAAGGGCTGGTGAGCCCAGTTTGCAGGTGATGTGGGCTTCGTTCCTGCTCGCAAAACA
Source organism: Burhinus oedicnemus (assembly GCA_008921705.1). Taxonomy (NCBI): domain Eukaryota; kingdom Metazoa; phylum Chordata; class Aves; order Charadriiformes; family Burhinidae; genus Burhinus; species Burhinus oedicnemus. The sequence goes on along the minus strand of VFFE01007119.1, from coordinate 1,369,940 downwards.
CAGCCTGGAAGCTGTGCTGATCACTTGTGTGAAGCTGCTTCTCAGATGCCTTCAAGAATGACAAAGAATCTTAAATGCTTCAGTTTTCATACTTAACAGGCCACAGTTGTGCTGACAGTACCTGCTGGCAACAACCTCTCAGATGGCAACAGGAAAAAACCCACACAAAACCCCAGAAGAGTGCTTTGTCAAAACAGGCTTGACAAACTTTAAAAACATGCTGGAGGAGCTAAAGGTAATTTAAGCAAGTATGCAGATGATATCATTCTGTCCCTCGGCGGGGATCCGCTCCCAGAACAGCGATGTAGCTATGGCAGCGCACTGTACTTGTGGGATACTGACATATTTATGTGTCTTCTAAAAATCTTAAAATCTGTCCCTTTCTCTACAATTAAAGAATTTGTGGGTTTTTTTTTAAATTTTGTGCCTGCCCATTCAGTTCTGCAGTGAACTCAGCCCAAAGAGAGCCGTGAGCCCCTGACATCTCAGTGTCCTCTGCCCATGTTTGCAGGAAGCATAGGGACCCTATTTGTATTCCCAGGCATCCGGATTTTTCTAGGGCTACAGGCGTTCTTCATGCCTGAGCTGTGCCCATTGCATTTCTTCCTCTCTGGGCTCTCAGTCCTGAAAAGATTCATCAGTCAGAGGAGCAATCAGGATCACAAAAGGTCTGGAGGACAAGGGTCATTTCTGGGTGTGCGAGGGCCGGACACTGGGCAGTACTTTGCTGCAGCTCAGGATCCCCGTGCCTTGCCCCGTTGCGCAGTGCCATCTCCTGGAAAGCCGTGCCTGAGCTTGCACACATCACAACCAGAGTCTTGCTCCCGAAGCAGCTAGTGGTGCTGCAGGCAGCTTGGCTGCTGCCTCTAATTGCTGCAAAGTTCATCTTCTGACCCACCAAGACTCCACCACCAAAATTCTCTTCCTCCAGCAGGTATGAAGGATGCCACTCGCCGCCCGGCTGCTCACCCTCACCTCACCACCCTCCGGCAAACATCCCCCTGCGGCTCTTTCCTGCTCTGAATGCTGAATACAAATCTCCAGGTACAAAAAGAACAACAGAGGAGCACAAATGAACATCTATTGATGTTAGTCAGCTTTTGTTCTGTTTGGGCACCCGTTCCCTGTTCAGCTGAATACCCGCGTATATGTTCACCCTGTAAGTGCCCTGTTTACCTCTTCCTCCTAGTTTTGACTTTAAGGGACACTTTTCTCTCTTCCTCCCAAAGTTTGATGACCTCGCCATGAGCAACAACCAAGCCCCTCATCGTAATGCTCACCCTGTATTTAAATGTTGCTACATCTTTTTAATGAGACAAAAATGTGTGTGCGGAACTTGCACCTGAATGCTGCCAGCTTGACTAAGCTCTATATTTATCCTGAAAAGACAAGAAAAATAGGTGGTTCCAAGGGCAACACGTTTACTCCTATGAAACAGTAACACAGCTTAAGTGCTTAGTCACTGAAAAAACGCACACTGCAATTTAAAGCCAAAGGCTGGTACTTCATCCATCATTTTAGGCTATTGTGGCATCTTCTGAGCAGTTGGGAGATTAGTGTACTTTGGTAGTCTGTCATACACAGTGAAATAAGTAGTGCTCCAAGGTAGGGCTGTAAAAGCTGTTATTTGAAAAAAAAAGACCATAATTATGTAAATACAAGGCCACAAAGTTCACGAGGCCACGAACAAGAGAAAAAGCTACCATGACACGTGGCCGTTCACAGCTTTCTTTGGCCCTGTCTCAGGGAGGATCCTGTGTTGCAAACTTTTTGTCATGAACTCATTTTTGCCCAGGAGCATGCCGATGAACTGCAACAGCCTGTTTATCAAAAACGTGGGGTTTTTTTATTAAAATTCATATTTGTAAAGGAGAGATCATTACACAAATGAGGTAAACCAACACATATCACATAGTTTTCACTTTAAAAATAAATTTAAATTGAGCAATTGATTTGATTCCACGAAGTCTGAGAGGAAGAGTCAGGTGAGTGTTACTCATGTGGTGAGATGCCGGACAAGGCGGAGGACGCAGCTGATGCCACCTTGACTCAGCACAGAGATGTCAGTGCCAAAGGGTCAGGAGTCTTCCAGGGGCCGAACCCTTCTCACTGTGCTGTCCTTTTCTCCCCCGTCAGACTTGCAGATGAGAGGAGATGAGTAAAGGCCAGAGACGGGCAGTGGTGGCTGCTTCACCTACTGCTCTAACCAGGAGTCCCCCACCAGCATCCCCCCATAAAAGGCTGTATAACGGTTTAATTTGATTGTGCAAATTCACTCCCTCATCAGTTGTTGCTCACCACTTCTCAGCCCTAAAGGAGACTTAACAGCAAGCAAATACCAGCTGTGTAAAAGTTCCATTTCAAAACAGTATCTGGCAAGCAACAAGCCCATTAAATGTGACACACTTTGCGAGGTATGGGGAGAAGTTATGCTTCCTGGTTTTTTTTTTTTTAAGTTTGCTTCCATATATGTACAAGTGGAGCTTTTCATCTAAATGTTTATGAAGTTACTGCAAGTCTGAGAATCACGTTCACCACTCCGTGAAAGACAGCTTTCTCATTGAGGACCAAGCCGCACAGCCTGAACACCTCAAAGAAGAGAAAAGTGGCTGCAATGTTGTTTTAGCCTGTAAAAAAAGTAGTGAGGTGAACCTCAGACCCTTTTCTCAGTATGCCACTCAAAGCCAGCTATCAAACTAACAAAGAATGGCTGCACTTCCAGCTCCTAACAAGTACAGAACAAATGCCACCACCACCAGCAAAACCAAATAATGCTCCAAAATTCACTGAAATTAGTGGCTAACAAACTCCTAAAAGCAGACTGTTGGGAATTACTGCGTGGCTGAGGCTCTGTAGTCCAGGTCCACTTTGATGGATGAAAGTATTAAGGAGGTGACAGACTATGCAGATGAGACAGAGATGGAGTTTCACCTGTTACACCCACCTGAGTGAAACTCATCCAGGCCCTTGTGTATTAACTACGCTGAGACAGGCAATACGTTGCTTCCGATACATATCCCAGGACAGTATCTGGTAACAAAGACATGAAATTTTCATCACATCTGCCAAGTACGTAGTGAAATTTCATGACCACACGCAGATAGAACTTGAGGTGAATGCACTATTTTAATCCCATTTATATCCTCAGGGAACGTGGGTGGGATTTAAACTGTATATAGGCTTGGTGCTGGTCTGCATGGGCTGGATGTCATGCTGTAAGAGCAGTATCCATAACTCTCAGTGCAGAGAGAAGGTTGTACCACATCCGGTACCACATTTCCAGTAAACGCTTTCAGCAAGAGACAGAAATGCATTCACCACCGTTTATGGTAACTGTACCTTGGCAGCTGGAGTACTGTGATATCGCAACAACGCTCTCCATGTTAGAAGTCAGTTAAAGGCTATAGATCTTGACACAGAGAGAGAGAGAGAGGTGTCATACTTTGGAGAGTATTTTCGAAACAGAAATAAAAAAATATCTTTTTTTAAATAAATCTATTGTTTGAGGAACTAAAGCAACCAATGTTAAGTTCCTGGTTTATTACATATTCTGCTACGGCTCTGTATGATGAGTCTGAAAAGGCAGATTAGCATGAGATTAGCAGAGAAAGCAAGCTGTTTAGGCTCAGCAAGACTCCAAGGCGAGCCATTTCACATTGACAAGAGCTAGCACCCCTCACTCCCTGTGTCCACTGGCAGCATGGGCAGGTTTCTTCCAAGAAAGACATCCCGTCACTGTTTCTTTCACTGGATCATGCCATCTTGCTGCCCCGTCTGGCTGGGGTCAGCGGTGACTGACGGACTGGGTGTATTGCTCTGCAAAAATCGACGGAAGTCCTTAATCATGGGGCGGAGGACCTGGATGAGGGCACTCAGTGCCGCCTGTGTTCCTTCCATGGCTTGTGCCTGTCGCTCCTGGGCGCATGCCTGCACCTCCTGAGAGCGACGAATCATCTGAAGCAAGTCATTCTGCTGCTCCAGGTGCTGAGCAATCTCCTTCACATGCAAGTTGGTCACTCGCTGCTCCTGCAAGAGCTTGGCTGAGTTCAGAGCAATTCGGCTTTTCAGCTCCTGGGGTTTTGCAGACACTTCATGTTGATGCGCCATCATCTCCAAAGGTGCTTCGGTGGTGACTGTGGTGGGGGCTTCTGTTGTGCAGTACTCCACGACTCCGTCCTCCAGACTGTGGTAGGTTGTCTCTGCAGGAACTGAGAACAAAGGACAGAAAAGGGGTAAGAAGTACAATACGGGGATTTTTATCTACAGGTCTATTCAATGAATATCACAGGAATAGTGCCTGTTTAGTGAGATAACATACAATGAACAGCAATGCACAAAATGACCTATTTAAGTCTACTCCACCCTCATCTGAGCTTCCGTCTAGGCTGTACAGTCCAAAGCAATAGGGCATGCCTTATCTGTCTAGACAAAATCATTTCTCAACCTCCAGTTCAGAACGATCTTTCCAAGCGGCATTACCCAACTGACATAAGGGCAAAGACAAGACCCAGAACGGCATTTGTCAGAAGGACAGCCACTCTTTGGGGCAGACTGGGAAATCAGCCTTGGAGATGTTTCTCCCCCTGCTTTTGTTCCCAGAGAGGGGGACTGAACAATCTGCAAGATGCAAAGGATATTTGCCTTCCTTGTTCTTAAGGCTGAGCCTAGCTACCAAAGCTGACTTTCAGTACATGCGTATCTTGCAGCCACTCTCCCACAGCACAAGGACATACTGGGAACGGCGTTTTCATTACAGAGACACAGGGCTTTCTTTTTGCTGGGGCTTTCCCCACACAGGGATCAGGGCCTCCTCATGGGTGGGTGTCAGGGCCCCCCATATGACCTTCCAAATTTGGCAGAAAGCATCTTCAGCAGGCGCAGCACTCACTCTGGGTCAGGGTGACCGTGGTGGCTGACGCGGTGATGGGGATCTCGGTCCCGTCACCTGCGCTGCAGTCCCCACTCGGCAAACTGATGATGGTGGCTTCTCCCAGCAGGTTGCAGATCCGTTGCTGCATGGGGGTGAGGATAACCGGGGTGGTCGCAGCACCCGTCGGGTCTTCGCTCTCCGTCCCGTTGCCGTTGCCGTTCTGGCTCTCGCCTCCCCCTTCCATGGCAGCCCGGACTTGGGCCACTTTGCGTCGCACCTCGGTCTTGAGGTCGGACCATTTCTTCTTGACCTCGGGCAGCTCACGGTGGCAGGTGGCAACAGCATTGACGCGGCGCAGGATGTCATGCCAGGCAGCGGCCTTGGCAGCCAGGGGCACACCCGCGTTGAAGTGGTTGATGAGGAGGTGCTTGCCTCGCTCCAGCTCCTCCACGATGATCTCCACCTCCCGCTCTGAGAAGTTCATCTTCCGCTTCTTAGCTGGGGGTGCCGGGGGCGACGCCATGGCCATGGGGGGCACCGAGGAGAGGGCACTGGGGGACACCTGCAGGCCAGGGGGGCCTGGCAGGGCCCAGGGGACCCTGGGGGAGGCTGGGCAGGGCCGAGGGGCGACAGGGCCCCCCCAGGCCTGCTCACCCCCTGGGGCCGGGGACGACAGGGGGGCCCCGAGGCCCCTCAGGGCCCGGAGGTGTCCGTCCCCCCCCCGCTCCCCCCTTGGCACCGTCAACGATACGCAAATTGCGTACCGCAGCCACCCAGCAAACCCCGCTCAACGGCCTCCACCCTGCGACACTGGCGTAATGGCTTCCAGAATCAGCCCCCTTTCCTGCCTCGTCTGATTGGGCAGCCCGCCTGCCCGTCAGGCGGAGGTCTCGCCTCCCGCCGGCAGCGCCGCGCTGTCATTGGCCAGCCGCGCTGCCCATCGGGGGGGGCCCAGACGGCCCCGCCTCGCCGCTTGTCACAGGCCACTGGGCCTGCGTGAGGCCTGTGAGGGGCTGGGCCCGCCCATGAATTTCCCCGCTCTAATTCCATTGGGTACTTCAACGCAGAGCGCCCCCTGCTTTGGAAGCTACCGGATACACGCCACGTCCGTCAAGCTCAAACCGGCTCCCGGTCCCCGATCTGATTGGGAACGTTGTAGCTTTATCCCCGCCTCTCCCCAGGGCTTTAACCAATGGGAATTTGCTCCACGCGCTTGTACCGCCCCCTTCAGCCCCGGGCGGTGTTTCCTTCCGATTGGTGAAGGGGAAGGCGTCCCTCTGACGTCAGTGCCCGCCCACCCCGAGGGAGCGCGTGGAGGCCGGGGGTGTGGGCGGGGGCGTGGTGGCCGACGCCGGCGCGCGGGCCGCTGCCATTGGCCGGCGCCCGGCGTCACGTGGCGGCCGCGGCGTGTGGCGCGAAGGCGGAAGCGCTCCGTGTCGGTTCCTGGCGGCGGAAGCGTCGCCATTTGCCGGCGTCGGCGCGTGTGAGGAGCGAGCGAGCGGGCGGGCGGCGGGACGATGCCGGGAGCGCGGCGCTCGCTGGCCTCCCCGGTGGTGAGCGGCGTGCTCTGCCCCTGTGGCTCCCCGCGGGCCGCCGGCGCGTCGCCCGGCCCGGGGGCGGAGGGCGGCAGTGGCGGCGGGAGCGCGGGCCCCTGCGGGCGGTCTGTGTGTGAGGCCTCCGAGCAGGACCGGCGGCTCCGCGCCCTCTTCCAGAAGCTCGACGTGAACCGTGACGGAGCCCTCTGCATCCACGACCTGGCCGTGGGCCTGGGCCGCCTTGGGCTGCACCGCACCGAGCTGGATCTTCTGGTGAGCGGCGGAGGGGCGGCGGGGCTTGGCCTGGCGGGGCTGAGCCGGACTGGGCTGCGGAAGCGCGTTCCCGCGGGATGAGGGAGCCTCTGGCCGCCCTTCTCATCCCGCGCCCGCCCCGCAGCCCTGCTCGGCTTCCGGAGCCCGGCTCCGCCGCCCTCGGGAGCGGGAGGTGGGCTCTGGAGACCCGTTAACCGTGCCTCGGGCTGGGGAGAAGACCCGCCAGGCTCGTGGTGGCAGCAGGCGCCTGCTTGTTGCATGCCAGCACTTGGATCCAGTGACCTTCCCTATGCGCAGCTTGAGTGCCGGCAGGCGTCCGTGCGATGGGAGACGGCGCTGCTCTGCTTGTTTGGGCATTTCTAGGTACTCCCCTAAAAGCAGCTATCCCTGCTGACTTGAACACTAACCCTGGGGAATCACCTTGCTTACCACCTGTAGGCATGTACGGTATTAACTGCAGAAATTTAAGACTGAAAACTTATTGCTTGGACAGAAAGAACTATAAAAGAAAAGCCTCTTTCTCTGGGTCCGAGGGGCAGGAATCTTGTGCACTTACTTAAATTTGGAAAAGATTTTTTGGAAGGGATAGGTGCGGTCAGGTTGTCGTGCAGTTTTCATTGCGTCACTGTGTTTCCTCACATTAGTCTGTTTGCCAGCATGTTGCTACTCAAGTTTCTTGCCCAGGATGGCTTATACTTGCCCAACTCACTTATATATTTTGAGGGGTTTGAAATATCTTAAAATGTAGGAAGGCTGCTGTGTTTGTACAGTTTGCACATGGAGTATGTAAAATGTGCAGCACACTGACTTTCTACTTCAGTATTGGGAGCTGTGACCTTTTGTGTTCATACAGCTCTTTGCGTGATGCTGTACAGTGCCGATGCTAGGCTTCAAGGTTCAACATGATGTTGGTAATTAGTTAATTTACATCTGTATGAATCAGAGTAATGGGCTTGTCCACAGTGCACAGTTTGTCCCTGCTAGTCTCTTGTATTTTATATGCAGGACCATAAAAAAGCTGAGCATCTTGGGAGGACAGCAGATTAACACATGGGCGCAGTCAGGGATGTGCCTCAATCCTGCAGGAAGGAAGAAGAGTGCAAGGATAACTTCTGAGTCACTGAAAAGACATCTAATCCAAGTGATAGCTCTTATTCTCTCCCTGTTCTGGGAGTGGTGCCCCAATTTGTTTGAGTGCTTTAATTGCATGGATCCATACTTTCCAAAGTTGCTAGTTCCTTTCTAATTTTGAACCCCCAAGATCTTAACTTCTAACGTTTCTTTTTGGTTGGCATCTTCCTTGCTGCTGTAAAGTATGAGAATTCTGTGGCAGCGTGAGGATCTTGTGAGTGGTTTAGTTGTGCTGTTTCTAAAAATAATGTTAGTGCCACGGTGATTTTCTGCAGTGTGCGTTTCAGTAATGAAATCTGATTATACCGTATAAATCACCTGTGCATGCCCTGTGAAATGCTGACCTGCTGCCACCTGTGGGTGCCGAATCCTTTACCTCTGGCAAAAGCCTCTCATCCACCAGAACGTTCTGTGCTTACGCCTGCATGCCTGTCTCCGTTTGCATTCCCTTTTCTTCCTGGGCATGTTATTCAATCCAGCCTGACATTCTCGAGGCTAGGAGGATGCAACATAAAACAAAATGCGTTTTTACTTCCCAGCAGATAGTTTCTTTGCTCGCAACGCTGTGGAAGCGGCAGAGAGGAACCGTTCTGCAGGGACCGGAGCTGCTCTGTTGGAGGGAAGTGCTGTCTGGATGCTGCTTAACAATCCTGTCTTTCTGCTGAAGCCCTTGTCTGTCAGTATTGTTTCTCAGCCCTTCACTTCCTCTGCCTTCTCTTCCGCCGCGCAGGAAGTGGCTGGTTAGCTGGATAGACTTTGTAAAGCATTGTTAGTATTGCAAAGCATCCCCTTCAGCAGTCTAAAAAGCGTCTGTTAAGAACAAGGATGCGGAGTTCAAAACTCTTGAGTTCCAGTTAAACATGTGGGAACAGTCCTCGGAGAGCTGGCTAGAAAACTTCCGCATTGTGTAATTTTTAGGAAAATCAAATGAGCTTCCTGTTTCCCAGGCAGTTCTATTAATAAGTCCTTCTTTTTATGCCCCATCCTTAGCTAATAATGGCACCTTGACGCTTGGGGTAACTAATGTGAAGTCACGCTCAACAAAAGTGCTTCAACGTCAAGATGAAAAACCTTTTTGATGTATTGGACATGGTGTTTGGAAACTGATTTAGGCATAAATCAAATTGATTGCCTGGGATTAGTAAATTACTTTGTGGCTCTGGTGTGTTTTATTTTTCCTTCCCTGCAACAGTACATTTGATACGGGAGTTACCTTCTAATGTCTGGGAGACAGATGGAGAAAATATTAGACTCATAATGTGAGGTTATCGCCAATCTGAGCTGTGAGTTGCTAATCTCTTTGCGTCAGTAGGCTAAAAGCCTTGTGGTAACAATAATAGTTTTGGGCTGCAACTTGAAAAGAAAATGAGCAATATTTTGGCTCCTTCAATGCTTGAAAGTCCTTACTGAGATAAAACCCTTTGTAGCATTCTTGGAAAATTGCTGCCTTCTGTTTAGAGGTGGCCTTCTGTGGTGGGGGAGAGAAGGGGTTGTACTTAGATGTCCTTTGAGGTGGAATTTGCTTATGTAAACGATGCATTTTTTTTTAACACATGCTGTTATCTTTAAACCATTTGACAAATGCAGTGTGCCAAATCATAGAGCCTTCTAAAGAAACGCTTGTTTGCACTGGCTAGCGTGAAGCAATTCACATACTTCACTTTGCTTGAGCAGTAAAGTGATAACCACGTGAAGAATTTTTTACAGGCTTTCTTGTTCTACTGTGTAAAGGGATAGTCTTTTACTGCTAAATTACATCTACCTCTGGAATACTCAATCTCTTGTTACTACTACTTTCTGACTTCCCTCATAAAAATATTTATATAGATGTAATGGAACTGGAAATATGCACTTAATGGAAATATGGGTAGTTGAACCAGATCTATGTCTTCTACTTTGTATATGGAGATGTTGTATTGTTGAAAGGCTGTATAATGATAGTATTTGCTAATATAACTGTTTTCCTGCTGATCCCAATTAACTGCAGCGCTGGAGGCTATTCTAAAACCTCATCTCTGCTGCTGAAGTTCCAGACAGTTTGAACTGGTGGAATTCATCCCAGCTGCCTAGAGACAAACTGAAGTGGTGAACTTTGTCTGCAGCTGCCCCTTTTATGGTGGTGCTGAGCATCTTCTGGTGGACTAATTCTCTCAGCTTTAAGAAACAGAGTAAACATAACCCTTGTCTCTTTTCAGTTACAAGTGTCCGGTTGGCTCTGCTGTGATGATGATGTCCTCCCTGGCCTTGTGATACTTTCTTCTCCCGAGTTCATATATGTGACTGCCTATGCTGCCTCGGTATCAGCTTCCCCATGTGAAACTACATCAGCTCCTATTCTGCTGAAATCTTCACATCTGCTTTCATGGCCTCTTTCTTAGCCCGGTATCTACTCTTTCATCTCCAAGTTCTGACTATCCAAACTCCCACACAAGTTCTGTTGTTCACTTTTCACGTGTACCGAAGAAGCGTAACTGCACTGCTGCAGCTGGACTCTGCAGCCTTCTGTTTGCCTCAGGCCTCTCCCCTGAATGGCTTTGCTTTTTAAGTACATCTCTGGACTCTTCCAGCTGTCAGAGAACGTTGTATCCGTACTGTTCTGGGATAGTTGATCAGTTAGCTCTTTCGCAAGTGACTCCATGGATGGATTGAGAAACTCTTTTCTATTGTAGCAATTGCAATCATAAAAAAGTTTAATCTTATTTCTGATCAATACTTTATCTTCTGTCATGACGTCATTTAATTCTTCCTTTCAGACTCTTTATTTCTGTAACTGTTTTATGCTCCAAGACTTTTGAATACTCTATATTATACTATGCATAATGTACTAAAATTGTCAGCAACTGTAAGGGGCAGAGGAAGCAGGCGACCTTTTCTGTGTGATGCTTTCACCTGTTTTCCATTCACAGTCATCTGGAAAAGGAGGACCTTAGTTTTTATTGTGTTACAGAAATCTGTATATGATAAAAAGAGCAAAATTCTAATACTGTTCTGTAATCTAGACTGGAATTTCTTTCCAAACTTATATATGTTTAGATAGAACATCTTTGTGGTTTGCGTGTCTTGAATCCTGCTGGGGCAGTTGTGGAGGTTTTAGCCAGGCCTTCGTAATTCTTCATGAAGAGTTGAGCAACATGAGGTCACATCAAACAAATGAAGCAGTGTTACAGTTTGAAATTCCAGTTGATACCCTTCCTTCTACTGAAGGGTATTTGCCAACAGCTTCTCAACCACCCATCTCCTGACTAATCCTAAAGCACAAATCTGGATACCTTGAACCAGTTTAACACAAGGTGAAGGTGCTTTCGATAATGTTAAATAACTCCATGCATTGATGTATAACGTGCATTAAAATAGCAAGCAAAGAAGATCATATTTGCAGATCTGTAGGGAGTGCAGGCCTGTTCTTGCTTTGTAAATTATGAAATGTGTGGTTTGATGAAGGCCCCGTTCTCATGCACTTGGGAAACCTCGTGCAAGAGCAGAACTGTAGGTCAATGATTTAGTCGTAGATAAAGCCTTTAAATCTGTGGTGAGTGGATGACTTGGTGTGAATTCTGGGTTCTCTTACCTTCTCTGATTTAGGCATGCTAAAGACGCAAATGAACTCTTTGTAATCAATCTAATGAATTCTTGACAGCCTCTGCAAAGACTTTGGGAAGAAATAGAGGGATTGGCTTTGGCACAAGGAAACTTCTCAGTGCAGTGTTGGTTATTAATAGATTTGGCCAGCAGCCTCCTACGGCGAGAGCTTTGCTGGACTGGAGGGTGCGCTGTGACAATGAATGTCAGGGGACACTGGCTGGCATGCTGGCTGCCTGCGTTTGTCACTCTGCCTGGACCCAGAGGTCTTGCAGGGAGGGCAGGAGGAGAGGGATGCTGGAGACCAGGGAATCTCGCACCGTAATGGTGAAAGTCTTTACTCAAACCTGGTATCTGGTCATCAGACACGCCTTTGTGTGATTAATGTATTAAACTGGCAGTGCACGTCCACTCGGTGTTCAAAGGGGTAGATTGGCAGCAAGTTTCTAGGTGCAAATATATACAAGAGGAACTCTTGCATAAGTTTACCTTGCATATAAACAAACAATTTTGCATTAGACAGGTGTTGCTCTATGTTCGTGTAGGTACAGGACCAGGTATATAACTCTTGAGAGATGCAATCTTGGGACGTTCCCCAGGATCATTTTTTGTCCTAAATTGCAGCAAACTGGAGAAGCCTGGTGCTTCTCAGGTTTATTTAGCTGAGATCTTTGTCCTATTTGCAGAACGATAATGAACAAAGGATACTGGCTGACCTTTGTGGGATGAAGATGCAACTTTGAGTTGAGCATATCAATTTTAAATGTCGATGTCGTGTGATAGTCTTCCTTGTAGAAAGGCATCCTGTATGTCACCAACGTGGTCTCGCAGTGTTATGTTTCCTGCAGGATGGGACGTATTCTGAACTCTGTAGCGAAGTGAATGCCTGTAGGATCCCCAGAGCCGGAGTGAAATGAAACAACAAAACCGATCCAAAGCAACTGATTGTTGTGCCTGTGTAGAATATGCAGCAGGGTTTTGGTCTTTCAACACATGTTCTGTGGGGTGTTATTTAGTGACCAGGGCTAGATGCCTTGGTGAGTACTGGAAAATGTCTCCTTATTCTCATCTGCATTGGATTATGAGATTACTGAGATAAGGGCAGGTAAAAAAAAAAAAAAAGCAGGACTTAAGTATACTTATCATTTCTTTTAAAATTTTTTTAGAAAGAAACAAAACCAGTAACGAATCTGGCTGAATATTGAACAGAACCCCTAAATGGTTGACAAGTGTTAATAAAATGACATCAGAACCATAATAAGGACTCGGTCTTCTCTTTGAGAGCCCTACAAAATGGTGATGCTGCAGTTCCGTGCTCTCTGTTGCATATATTATAGCATGATATGGTGCTGGGAGGAGGAGAAGGGGGAGGGACTTTTTTTTTTTTTTTATTCAGACCTACTTGTAGCAAATGGTAAATGAGCCTTTGTTCTTGTTCATGTGCTATTGCTATATTTGTCCCTCTGAATGTGGGACATGAGCACACTTTAATGATGCCCCAGACTGTCTCGAGTGGAGAAGCGTAGCTGTGATAACTAGTGTCAATGTAGAAAGGCAACAGAGGTGTCTTAGTTTTTCTAAGTTACATGCAGCGAGCTGCGGGGGAGTTTCTGGCAGTTAGTGGCTTACAGTGGAGAATTCTGCTGTAAGAGAAATTGTTAAAATTTTTAGGTCATGAGTTGCTTGGAAAGGAAAAGCTGTTTGGTATGTGAATCTACATTGTTTCGCCGAAGGAGAACAGGGGCTGTGCGAGAGCAAGCCTGGGCCCGGGCTGCCGGAGGGCCATTGTTTCTCACTAGCTGTTTTCCTGGTTAACTTTCTAGTGCAGCGAGAAGCTGACTTTCCGAGTACTGAGGATGCCCTTTCTCTTGGTCATTCCCCGGTTCTTCATGTGATACGATACGACCTCAGTGGAACTCGCTGTTCTGGGCTCTGGCTGAGTATTTCCCCTCCCTGGCCAGTTCTCTCTGTATTTGGCACTGGCTCCCGGTTGCCTTAGTATATCAACTGGAATAGCTAATCACTTGTGCCAGGGCTCCTATAACGAGGTGACCTGGGTTTCTTTGTAGTGTTCAGTGAACTATGCTGTGTCACCTTAATATATTGAAGTAGTTGAACGTTTAAGTAGCAGTGGCCAAGATGTCTAGGTTTTATGGTGTGGTTCAAGAAGCACCGTGCAGGGTGAACTTTGGCTTTCTAAGAAGTGGGAAGTACTTGCGTTTTCGTCTTTCAGAAATTACATTTGAAAAGATAAGAGGTAATTGAAAGAGTCATGGTGGCCTGTGTCCCAGCTGGGCGGGCTGGGTGCTATCTCTGGGTGGCACACGTGTAGGCAGCGCTCCTCGGGGTGCTTCCAGGAGAGCTCCCAGAAGAGATGAGTCACTGCTGATTCCTGCAGGGTCACCTAAGGAACTGGAGACATGACCGCCGTGGCAGCTCTTCTTGTGCTGGAAGAGAGGGGTCATTGCTCCAAGCACAGCTCCCTTCCCTCTGCCCCCCTTTCTTTTCACCCTCCCTCCCGCATTTTTTACGTGTTAGCTAGTTGTCTGGTGACGAGCCTCGCATTCTTGCTGGAAAGTGCTGTGCATTTACTCAAAAGTCTTCTAGAAGCCATCTTAAAGCAAATGGTCTGAGTCTGAATTTCTGCCCGGTACTCGCAGGCTGGAAAGGGCAAGTGCCTGTTTGAAAACTGGAGTTTCAGACTTAGCAGGTACTAAGACGCAGCCCGCATGATGTGGTGGAAGAGGATACAAGATTTGCGGGTTTGTGGCTTAAAACAGAACCTCCCTCTGACAGGTTGCAGTACTGAGGAAAATGTTGTTTTAATTAAGCAAAACACATCACTCTCTTGGTCTTTCCTTTCTCCTTTGTCTCCACTCGGATAGATTACACGACTTCATTGTCGGCTTCTCCTCCGGCTATCTAATGACTATCCCTTTTGGTGGTGTCGGACTCTGAGGCCAGCTGCCACAGGCGCCTTCTGTCCCCAGTGACTGGTGTGCTGGCCAAGAGCCAGCTGTCAGATCAGTCCTGGTGCTTTTCTGCCTTCAAAATCCTGGGCTTGTTAATGGAAAGAGCTGGAATTGGAGGGCTGACTGTCCCCTAGTGAAGCCTGGGTTGAGAAAACTGTTTTGATGTGGCCTAGGTGTTCGCTTGTGATTTCTAGAAAAAGTGAATTCTTGTTCCTCATCTGTTCCTTTGTGTCACTGTTCAGGCTGGACTCACGGTATTTATTGCATCTTTTCTCATGTGTGAATGATTGGTTTCTTGGTGGTGTTGGTAGGGTAATACTTTCCTACAAATTCCCTGTAGGAGAGCATTTATCTTGCCTCTAGCTATAATCATCTTGCTGGTACTAGGTTTATTATTCTGACCTAATAAAATTCCCCACTTGGTAAAATAAATGCTTTTTTTTTTTTCTAAATATGATTAGAAAAGTCTGTCTGTTCTCAAGGAGCTGTGTGGATTAGTGCGGTGGCAGAATTCCTCTGGGGTTTTCTTTAGTGAGGACAAAGGCCAAGGAAGCATCACTGAGTTGCCACTTTAATTGCACCCCAGGCCTGTAATTTCTTGCACAAATTATTATTTTGCTATGCAATCTCTGCATGGAACAAAGGAAGATGGGGTCCTTCCCATGCACGCACCACCAAAGCTAATACAATGCAGAGAAACTGTTAAGAAATAGTGTCAGGTGACATCAGCTGGTTTAATGGGTCCTTGTGAGTAGCAGCCCAGCATTAAGTGACCACTGAGGACAAATCTAAAGTCCCACTCGGGTGCTTTGCCTTCTGTATCGTGGCCTGTAGCTCCGTCGTGGTGGTGCCAGCCGGCCTGCTGTCACCGCAGGCAGCTCTAATGCCCTTTCTGCAGGTAGTCAGGCTTTTTTGGACCCCATCCACGAGCAGCCTCAACTGGTTGCCCCGGCAGAAAGCTGTGCAATTTTTAGCTGGGTTAATGAAGCTGTTGGAGGAGCACGGGAGCAAGATAAGTGCAGAGCTGCTGTGATGATGATGTCTTTTAGCGGCAGTAAGCATCGGATCAGTTCACTGCTTCTCATGAAACAGCAGCCTTAGGCTAATAGAAGCTGATTTTGAAGAACCGTGCCCAGTTCAGAAAATCTGCTTTGTTCCTCCTCTGCCTTGAGAGCATTAGAAACTTTCAAATGTCATCTTAAAGGATCTGATTCACTGCATTTTAGAAAATAGTTTAACTTTTGTGCTTGTAGTTGTGATGGCTGGCAGCAACTCGAGGTAATCGAGACATGACAAAAGTTCCTCATTTTCTTCTGTCTGTGCCTGAGCCTGGGCTGCTGTGTACATCCCAACTGGAATTGGAGTATGCTGTTCCTCAGAGAGGGACAGGGCTTTCCCACACCCGCACCCCAGTGTTACCGCCTCTGAATTTTGTAAATTTCTTCTGTTTAGTTATTTTTTTGTATGTGTCAACTTTTAAGGTAAAAAACTTTCTTGCATACTGTATGTAGACCTTATGATCAAACAGCATTTTTTTCTTCTTAAGTAATTCTGAAGTGTATTTGCAGAAGAATTCCTTTTTTAATGTGATGTCTTCTATGTACTTGTCTCTCACTTTTTCCATTACTCAGGTTGGTTAAAGGAATTCAACATTAGCAAGATCCCAAGTATGATGTTTAGTGTTTTTCCTCTCAAATTTACTTGCAAATTGGCTACTTAAAGCTTACAGTCCTTCCGGGTTTTGGATTGTATTTTCATATCTAATATCTGTAAAACAAAAATTTCCTACAGTCTTGTCACTCTCAAAAGCTAAGAGCTGAAAACGGAGGTCCTCTGCTCACCGTGGATCTTGCTGTGCTGCTGTGTGTAGGGAGCCTTGGCTGATGGAAGCTGTAGTTTATACTTATTTATCCTGCACATTAAAAAACCCAAACTTTTCTCTTATGGAAAAGTCATAATACTTTGGAAAGTGAGGCATGCAGTGCCCTCTGTCTGTAGATGCAAAAGGCAGGCAAGATTCTGGGGCGACAAAGTAAGCTGTTGGTACTTTAAAATGGAAGACGAGCCCTTACTGTCTCCAGCCTGCCTGGCAGATGTGGGCTGCTCGGTTCCACCGAGGTGGGTTGACGTTTCCGGTGGTGCCTGGTTGGGAGGACAATAGCCCCCAGCCCCTTACAGCCAGGGCTAGGAGCAATTGCTGCTGTGGCAGCAGAGGGAAATGTGGCATTTCTCACAGAAATTCAGGGCATATCATGTGTGCTGTGTTTATATATTGATCTATACTTGTAGTCCTGCTCTGGCTAATCCTAGCCTTGACTGTATGGCTAAGGGCTCCTTCAGCAGAACTCGGCCTGTTTGACTAATCGGCAATAGTTTAACCACAGCGTATTAGATCTTGCATAGATGAATAGCCATAAATGCTGTGCAAGCGTGTCGCTGCGTTGTGCTGAAAGCCAAATGGCAGAAGCACAATGCAGCACCAAAGAGCTATTGTAATGATGGATGAGACTATAATAGACCAGAAAGAGCGGGTGCAGTTAGAGGTTAATTCAGCCATGGCTGGGAAAAGCCGGCTTCTCTTGGGAGAACCATCTGCTGTTCTAACAAAGAGCTGCAGCTGAAGCTGCCGAGCCCCAGAAGTGGGTCCGTACACGCCTTGGACAATCCTGCGCTGCCAAATTGCCTTGGGGCCATGGCTCCTGTGCTCCGGACGCTGCCCGTCCCTGCCCAATGGAGCTGGCAGTGCGCTCCTCTGCGGGGTGCCCGCTGCGTGGAGGGCGCGCTCCCGCCCGGCTGCGCGCGCTGCCTGGCTCCGGAGCACCGCAGTGTTGGGAGCGAGGATTGGCTGGGCACTGCTGCAGTGGGGACGCAGCCTGGGTGTTCAGCCTCGCTGCTCGGCTGATGTGCCGTTAGGATGAGCCGGGACGCGAGGGTTAATTGGCAGCTCTGAGAAGCTTCTCTCGGAGAGGTTCATTTTTAGCTTTCCTCTTAAGCGCAGCGTCTCGGCTTCTCTGTCCAAGCAGTCTCCAAAGCTCAGCGTCTCGGCTTCTCCGTGCCAGGGGTCTTGGGCTTTGTCTGTTGCCATCAGATTACCAAGGCTCTGGTACAATGAGCTGCTTGTCAGGCCAGGCACGACTGCAGTAGCAGCAATTTCAAAAGGCAGGAAGCGTCCGCAGGAGCGGTCTGTAAAGAATCTGAGCCCGTGGAGTCGCTGGGTTGAACCTCCTGCTGGCTGCCGTGCCGATTCCCGTCTTGGGGGTGCTTGGTAGTGCAGTCACATCATCCTTGGCAGCGGGCAGCTCCTGAGCGCGCAGGGTTTCCCTGCCTGGGACGCTCGCTGGAGCAGCAATGCTGCAGACCCTTTGGCATTTTCTGTCTAGCTTCCTTCCTGGGGCCGTATGCCAAGGTCCTGCAGATGAAAAAGAGGATGAGGCCAGGAACACCACCCCACTTCCAGGCCCCGGGGAGAAAGGGCCAAAGATGTTGGGGAAGCCACAGGACAGAGGGACTGACCCCACTGAAAGGAGACCAACTATCCTACTGGTGGTTGGACCCGCAGAGCATTTTCCAAAGGTAATGGGATATCCAGGGGCCTGAGGAGGGGTTGGCGCACATGACAGCGGAGTGTGGGGTCTGCTGGGAGTAGGGGTGTCGCAGGTGGAATGGGTGAGTAGCTGGTGGGGTGGCTGTGTATTTGGGGAGGGGGGAGAGGAACAGGAAAAGGGAGCAGGGTCCAATGCGTGTGGTTGCTAGAAGGGAAATGTGGGGGGACCAGGGGAATGACTGTGAAGGGAGGAGGTGGTCTAACCTTTCGGACATGATACTCAAAGCGGGGGAAAAAATGCTGTTTAGGGGCAAAGGGGAATATGGAGGTCTCGAAGGTTCTTGAGCAACTTGTAAGAAGCATGACTGAGAGGGCAGGGAATGATAATGCAGGTTAGTGGAGAGTCCCACCCCTGCGCTGGAGACCTGCAAAGGATCAAATAGATCCTGAAATGTTCCGGAGTCAATCTTTGGTAATTTGGCAAGCCTCTGGAAAAGCTAGCATGTTTTGAGCAAATGAGTAACTGGCTGTATTATTTGAATGGCACAGCCCGGAAGAGAGGAAAGCCTGTCCCTTGGGAGCGGGTGGCATCAGGGAGAGAGTAAAATCTGCGTGAGGATGGGAAGTTCCCGGGGGGGTGGGAGAGCAGGGAGGTGGTGGGTGCGCACAATTGGCGGAGAATAAATGGTGGGGCTTTGTCTGGGGGGAGGCGAACAAAAGCTGCTTAGTTTAGTGCCTGGGCTCCTAGCACAGTGCTGTCTGACTGCAATTCTGGTTTATTTTTGATGGGGAGGGAATGCTGTCCCATCTCTCCTGAGGGTGGTGCAGTCAGCTATGACTATGTGTGGTTTAAAACCAAGGGTGTGACCTGGGATTAGGGGGAGAAGGAGTCGCGCATAACCCCTGTGAGTGGTGGGAGCTTGGGATAATACTAAAGGGCTGCAGCAGGGGTAGCGGTGTGTGACTTGCAGGATCCAGCTTATTTGACAGGAATCAGCATGGTTGTTGCTGTAAGCTTTCTCTCTAAAATCAGGGACGAACAGGTTCAAGTTGTAGAGAGGATGAATATCCTTGCTGATGCCGTTTTGAATGGAGACAGGCAGGGTGGCATTTCACATTCTGGGGAGCAGAAGCCACTCCCTGCTTGAATCAGACTGAAAAATCTGCAGCGACTTTTGCCTTCATCCCTATCGTTAGCAGTTAGCACTGTGCATCCTTTTCAAAAAGAGGAGTGTGTGCGTTTTGAGAAGAGGAGGACTTTGGTGCACAGAGGTTGAAGAAGGACAGAAGCTCAGAACTGAAGGAGGTTGTGATGAAAACCTTGAAGTGTAGGGCTGAAAATCTCTGGTGTCTTCATGGGAACAATGGTCCCTCAGTCAGGGAGAGTCCATCTGTTCACACCTGCAAATGAAGCTTTGTCTGGGAGCTGATACCAATCTTCTCTTTCCAGTGTGACCCTGGGAAGTTTTGCTGCATAGGAGCCCTAAAGTTGGCTAATGGAGAAATACCTAGAGGATAAGGATGTGGTAAAATGGAGTTATTGCAGCTTAGGAAGTAACTGCCCATCTGCTGGGAGGTTGTGACTGTGTAATTTTAGCCTGCCCTGATTGTAAAGTAAAACACAGCGTAAAGCTCTTCTGTTGAGGATTATGCAGATATGTTGTACCTTGCAATTCAGGCCAGCTAATACTGCATCCAGCCACCGTGGTTCAGTTGATGGACAGTAACTTGTTAAGCTGCAATGACTTGTTTGTGCTTGTTCAGGTATCTGTGTTCTAATTACCCACCTGAAGGAGAAGTGTTGCAAAAAGTCTAGTACAGCCTTAGGGATAGATTATAAACCACTGTGAGCAAACAGTAGTGTTTGGTGTTTAAAGAAAATGAGGGGGACACACGGCTTCTGTTCTCTGCCACTGAATGTCTGTGACCTTGGGAGAAGTCTCCTGACTGGTATGCCACTTTGTGTTGTAAAAACGCCTGTAACTATGTATTTGCTAAAAACACACAAAATATCACGCCTGATACTTTGGTTACTGTAAGGAATTTGCATGTATCAATAAATTTGTCCTGAGGTGCTTCCTGGGCCTGGCTCTTCAATCTTCGCGTTGTAGTTGGTGCGTTTCTGCTCAGATCCTTGCTTGAAGGTAACGATTTCAACATGAGGCTGTTTCTGCAAACATGGGAGAAAATTCTGATTGCAAATGTGATGCGTTGGCCCCTGGGTGTGTGTACACAGGAGAAGAGGTATGATCTGCCCCTGATGTCACCATCTGGACTTGTAACTTTGGATCGGTGCGTTGTCAATGGAACAGGTCACCTTTCCTGGTTACCTTTATGTCAAATACCATGTAGTGTTGTCTGCCTTCCCTGGTTCTATCCTTCCCCTTGCACAGCCTTGGCTGGCTGCAGCTCTTTACTCTACTGGGGTCTCTTAAATGATTAACTCCCTTCCTTCATACACTTTACACTGTTCTTGTGCTTTGTGAGGACTTTCTGTACTGTACAATTAATTATAAGCTAGTTTCCGGAAATTAAAAAATACCAAGTCAGCAGGACCTAGTGAAAACTTTGAGCAGTGGTGGTTCTCTCTCTGGCCCATGATGTACTCGCCCAGAAAGCTGTTTTGCCTGTGTAGGAGGGTGTTAGTTATGTGGCTGTGACGCTCACTGGCACTTGATATTTTTAGAGACTTTTTTTTTAGTAAATTAAATTCAAAATTCAGCAGCATACTTTCCTGCTCCTTGTATGGCTGCATCGTCCCATCCTTTGGGAGGTAGCTTCTGGAGCTGATGTAGTAAACTGGTGATGAAGCAGATGCCTAGAAGAGTACAAATGACTTGGAAAGGTTAGTGTTGGAATAGCAGGGTGTTGAAACTGGTAACTCATGTAGCATTTAAATAAGAACGAAATCCTATAAATAAAATGGACAATGAGTTTGCAGCTCATGGCAAAAAAAAAGTGAGCCTTCTATAGAAGGAAGACGGACCCATCTAGTGCTCGCTTTAGCAGAGGAAGGTATTAGCTAGGCTGGCTTCACATCGACCAAAAATGTGTAGGTCCAGCTCTGGCTTCATTGGCGGAATTGGTGGATGGAAGAAGTATCAGGGAGGAGTGACTTGAAAGGGCTGACTTTATTTGGAGCTCTGTGCCCCGTCCTTGGTTTGCTCAGGAATAGCCAGTGCTAACGAGGGATGTACTGTCCATAGCTCACACCTGAAGCCCTGGGGCGGGTGTGCTGCAGCCTGTGGTGGTATGGCCACATGCATAACGCAGGGGCTGGAGAAGCAGGACCAGCACCGGCTGCATCTGTGAGCCTTGGGCAGCGACCCCATGCTAGTTGTGTTCAAGCAGCGCTGATCCCTGCAGCTCTGGGGAGCTATCTTGCTTTTGAGTACTTCTAGATTTACCAGGATTCTTTTAGGTGAAACCTAAATACTTGTTAAAGCCTCTTTATGTTTCCTTTGTCATTATAAACTTCATTCGTAATCTGTCTCTCCTTCTTAGTTCGCTGTCCTGTAATTAATACCCTGCTTAAAATCAGCCTTCTTAACCTCATTACCTTTCTCCTTTCCTCTGACGTAGGTAGTAGGGCTTTTTTTCCTAAAATGTTGCTTTTTGTCTCTAGCTGCCAACTCTAGACAGAGTTTATTAGGAAAATGCATCATGTTGGCATAGCAACGGAGCTGCCAAGCAGCTATAACAGTGATGCTTGGCAACTCATGGGAAGGACTACGGAGGATTTTGAGGCTTGGTGGGGCAAAGCTGAGTCCCGTTTGTTCACTTACTACCTGGAGCTGGGCAGGGGGAGCTGCTCGCCTTGGTCAGGCTGCTGAAGGCGTTTGCTTTTGGCCGGTGGTGTGTAGTGTTAGGGTGGTGCCTGAAGGGAGACGCAGCTCGGTGGGAAGGCTGGGGTGTGCTATTGGCGTGCATGTGGTGAGCTGCTGCAGCTGATCTTTAAGAGGATCTGGAGTCCCTGAGAAGATCCTGTTTTTGTGCGGAGAGACGTCAGCGGGGAGTAGGTTAAGCCCGGTTAGGTAACGTGGCAGCGGTGCCGTGGTAGGTGAGGTGACAGGGGGAGGGCGTAGGAAACTGTTGTAGGTCACGATTCTCAAGGGTACCAAATTGCTGTGAGTCGTGATCTATTAAGCTTTTTTTTAAAAAAAAAAAAAAAAATAAATCCTTGAAATAAAGCCCCAGATTAAATATTCCCAATTTGTGTGATTGGCATGCAGCTCCACAAACACTTCATTACAGACCGTGGCTTTTCTTTAAAGAACTAAATATCACAGTAAAGACGTAAAGGCCCCTTGTGCATTCGGAACCGAGGAAGGGAGTGCTTATTGGACTTTGTACTGGCCAGATGGTCTGTGTAAACAGAGCAAACACAAGAAAATGTTGCTGTGTCTGCAGTGGTGGGGAAAGCTGTGAGCTGGACTGGCATAAACCAGTTTCGCAAACGTGCTGTGTTACTTCAAGTGCAGGCAGGATTATAGTATTTTGGTTATTGGCCGTTTTTTTTGCATCTTCCTTGTATAATAACTTCTCTTTGATGAATATCAAGACTATAACTTTATTTTAAAATTCATGTTAGCAATTGGTAATTCTGTACTGAGCAGTATTGTTACCTGCTGACTTCCTTGGTACTCTTGCTGTAGAGCTAGGTGTTACCCCATACATCAAACTCCACTAAATGCTCAGAAGCCTGTAATTATATGTGCATTAAATGATGTATGTGCCACACTCTCTCTTCAGCCTGGCTTGCTCCTGATGAAAGCTCAGGAGCTCGCTTACGAAGCAGTTAAATTGTAAATGGTTAGAAGCTGGAAAAATACTGTTCTGCCTGGGCCACTTCTCATTATAGCGCGTATCTGACTGCAATGTTTAATTGTAGTTGGGAGAGGAGGAAAAACTAGTAAGCTGTTATAATTGCTGTGTGGATGCTTAGCTAGGAGGCTTTGAAGCAGCTGGGTCTGTTTTGAAGCCTGCCCTTGATTTTGGTGGTTTTCTGGGTATCCGGCACAATGACAAACCTTCTCCACAGGCTTTATTGCTGCCCGTATTAGTAACTCGGCAGTGCTGCAGACGAGATCTTGGTATGCAGGGGTTGCCTGCTTCTGGCTGGCACAAGTGTTTTTGGGAGGACTTCCAAACAAAGCCAGTCAACTCTGGCATAGCAAAGTAACATTATAAAAGTGGAATTTCAAGGCTTTTGCTTAAGCTGGATATTCTAAATGTGTATGAAAGCAGTAAGTGGGTGGTATCCGGCTCTTACTGTGTTTTAGAGGAAGAATTTTGGGAAGAGGAAGACAGTGAGAGTCTTCCTGTATTGTATGGTGGGAGAGGTTATGATCAAGACTGGTCCCTACTGTGCTGCGTGTGTAAATCCCTGGAGTGGCGAGCACAGGATCAGAAAGGATGGGTCGGATGTAAGGAACAGCAAGTGAGCGTCTTGGATGTTGGCCAAAGCCTCTTGGGTTAAATGAGATGCCTGGTAAGAGTTAACTTGCGGTGAGCGTGATGTAAGGTCTCTGGGCTTAATGGGAGCCTGGTGTTGAGCAATGGGAGGCAGCTCACATGCTTCCTCCTGATCCAGTGTCTGGGTGGGACTGTACTGCCACGGCTTCCCTTTTAAGTAGAAGGGCAGGGCTTGTACAGCCAATCCCACCGGAGCCGGCTTCGCTCATAGGCATGTGTCATGAGACTCGCTGGCATTTCCTTTCCACTACGCACTGAAATTAGCTCGGGGAATCTTTCATTTTTACTTCCCTTCCCAGTCAGTCTGAACAGGGCAGCTGAGTCTCCGGCTCAGAAAGATGCTCTGCCTCTGTCTGTATGTGCCAGTGTTCGGGGAGTCGCAGACGGAGTTTGAATACTTTGAGTCGAAGGGGCTGCCAGCTGAACTCAAATCGATCTTCCGACTCAGCCTCTTCATTCCTTCCCGGGAGTTCTCCACCTACCGCCAGTGGAAGCAGGTATGGCCACGAGGGAGGAACGGGAGGGAGCGAGTGATGGAGGGGTCGTCTCCAACACCCTGAGTGGCTGGTCGGAGGGGGAGAAGTTCATGATGGCTCTGTTGTAATAGCTGAGTACAGCATGGGCACGTTTCTCTTGCCCGTTGGCAGGGATTGCTGAAGCAGCGTGGGGTGGACTTTTTTCTTTTTGATTCTTCTGGCTTGAATCTGATGAGATCTCAGTGCCTCTAAGACCGTTTAAACCAGTTGATTTGGTGGAAGTTAAAAAGAAAAAGGGGTTTTCCAGACTATGAATTCCTCCGCTTTAATTGGTCTGCTCAAATACAACGTTTCACGTGCTCTTCCTTTTCCTTCTTGCACCCTTCCGCCTGCCCCCCTCCTGACGGGAGGTGTGTAATCTAATGTCAGCGTGTGCCGATGCAGGTCTCACCCCGCTGATGGTGAGCAGGTTTGTGCTGTGAGCTGGAGGGCGGCTGAGCAGCGGTGGGTGGGCTGGGCTGGGGGAGGATGTGCAAGAGCGTTTCCCTTTGCTGCAGAAGGGAGACGCACTAAATCTGCGGAGTGCTCCATCCGACTCCGTATCACGGCCATTGCTTTCAGCTTGCAGCTACGGGTGTGATTTTTCATGACCAGGCTGCCAAGAGCCCGGACAGCTGATTATTGAACAGCAAAGCTGTGTAGGCTTTTCATACCTTTGTGCAGACACACAAACAGGGGATGCCGTGGGCTTTAAGACGTGCCAAAGCGTGCTGCAGGGGCTGCGTGTTATGCAGGTGACCATAGAAACGTCTGCAGCCAGCATAGCTGTTAATGAGCAATTCTGTCTACGGAGGTTTTGTATATGCTGTTAAAAGCGAAATGCTGCAGGCAGATATTTGTGCACATCTCTGGAGAAGATGCTGGGAACTTGTCTTTCTCACCCTTCGCCACGTGTGTTGCGGGTTACTGTTCGACAGGCTTGCGGCAGTTTTGCTTTGTGATCGTGGAGGAAGGTGGCTAGCAGAGCAAGGCGGCTAGCAGAGCAAGGCGGCTTATGTTACCTGCGGTCTCTGGTCACTCATTGCACATCTCTGCAGTTGTTAGGGGCGTGCTGAGAGAACGGGAGCAGTTGCACAGTCACATCTCTCTTACGGTGCCCCTGAATTATTAGTGCCTGTCAACTGGTTGGGGGTTGCCGGTCAGAGGGAAGCCCTGATTCAGCTGTTCAAGGCCAATCTGCTGACATGCGAGGGGTGTTGGTCTATCTTTAGCCTGCAAGTTGAACGTGGGGTCATATCTGAGCTTTACGACAGTCATATGATAAATTGCAGGTTAAGAATATTGGGCACACCTCAAAGGTCAGGGCAGCTGGGACAGTGCTTTCTTATTTAAGGTTCATAATATGATTAGGAATAATCCTCATAGCATTAGGGCTAAAGTGACAGGACTTGGTGGGGCGAGAGAGAGAGTTTTAATAGTGAAGTATTTAGTACTGAAGTAATTTAAAATGGCATTGAAACAAAGACTTAAGGCTTTTGAAGGGGACTGGTGCTCATAGGCTGAGGAAATACCACAATAAGCTTAGGTTTGCCTGTTACCTTTGAGCCTAAATACTGAACAAAATACTGGTGAATAGAAGGTTAGCCTAGTGTTTGCCCGGAGCTTCCTTAACAACCCACCTGCTGTTACAAGAATTAAAACAAAAATTTAGGTGATGCAGTAGACTGAATCACACCTTGTTTAGTGTTGCTCACTGATTCATGTTGAAAAAGACTTACAGGCTGTCAAAGGTAAGTGGCTGAACAAGAAGGGGAATAGGAACTCCCTGAGCCACATTCTTGCAGTCCGGAGATCACCTCTCCTGTCAACGAGTAGCCATGTGCCCTTAGATAGGACAGTCCATCTGCTATTGCCCCATGGTGAAGTGAGTTAATTAGTCATTTACCTTGTCCCAGATGTCTGGCACAGAGTCTCATCTTGATTTTAGCTTTGTCCTACTAAGAACCTTTTCTTTTTCTATATGCATCTCGTGGAAACTTGTGTAATTAAAGCAGATAGCTCCAGGGTGCCTAAACCAGTTCATAGGGGTTTTTATCTTTGGCTGTGTCCACTAGAGCTGGACAGGCTTTTTCTGGTTGGAGTTAGTTATTGCCAGAGGGAGCTTAACTTCTCTAAGGATCGTAGTAGACCTGAAATTCCTTCTTCAAGTTTTTTTATTACCTGAAGTTTTGTGATTCACTCTATGCAAATCTGTTGCCTCATACTTAGTTCAAGAACCTCCACAAGGGCTTTGTAAGGTGTTAATCAAGATACAGGACTGAGATTAGAGACATGATACTAGCAGAATATCCCTGATAAAAGCACGAGGCATTTCATCTGCGTAACTAACTTTGGGAGACAGTTGCCTGGAATCAGGTGACTTTTCTACAGTACTGCTTTGCTCAAATTTCTTTGAGGAATTGTAATTTTGTCAGCTGCTTTCTGGAGGAAAAGTCAGTTGTGTAGGAAATGATCTTTCAATATGGTGGCAGTTCTTTCTGAATGAACAAAGGAACTGACAGATTTTGATTGTTTTCTAAACAGAAAATTGTGAAGGCTGGAGACAAGGACCTGGATGGACAGCTGGATTTTGAGGAATTTGTTCACTATCTCCAAGATCATGAAAAGAAGCTGAGACTGGTCTTCAAGAGTTTGGATAAGAAGAATGATGGTAAACACCATTCTCATGCTCATGAATAGACTACTGCATGTGTTAGCTTGTAATGTGTATACTTGAGCTTACTGGCTTATCTTTGCAGGCCGTATCGATGCCCAGGAGATTGTACAGTCTCTTCGGGACCTGGGAGTCAAGATCTCTGAACAGCAGGCTGAGAAAATACTCAAGAGGTGAGGATTCAGCCGGTTCTTCTGTTTTACTGTTGAGGGGGTTACAAGGAAGCGTAGGGACATGGAACCCATCTCCTTTTTCTACCCTGTACACACTTCCCAGAGACTTCAGCTCCTCCCTTTTTGCCTATTACTCTTAATTTTGATTTTTTTTTTTTTTTAAATGAGTTGATGCTTTTAATGTCGTAATACATCATGGAGAGTTACTGTCATAATCTCTTATCTTACTGACCTCTTGTGGGGAAGTGCTTGCGTCTGAGCTGATTTGCATCCCTGTCTGATTGTCCTGCTGCCCTGAGCTTACTGCTTTGGAGAGGGACTGTGGCGTTGCTCTTCGGAAATGCTAAATGCTTTATGCATGTGGCACTAACATGTTAACAACCACTTATTTGTGCTGTTTTTTCCTCTTTCTTTCCTCTGCTACCTTCCCTCTGTCTGTTTGCCTGTGTGTCAGAATAAGGACGGGACACTTCTGGGGTCCTGTCACCTAGTAAGTATTATTTTCCCTTCAGTGTCAGTTATGTCCCTAAGTTTGGTAGGAGGGGGTGCAACTAGTCCTGTGGGTCAGTTAAGGGGGAGAGAGAGGGGAGGAAAAAGGGAGCCCACTTCTACCTCTCTGCAGTGTTTAGTGAGTAGAAGATTTCCTAGCTTTGTCTTGTGTCTCTTTAGAAGTCTTTTAGTAGTTGCTTTGCAAAGCTTTTTTTGGTGTAGGCCTGAATATTCAAAGGGAAGGGGAGGAGGAATTTGTCATCCAGTGGGAGTCTCTACTCATCTAATGATAAATCTTTTTAGCATGGATAAAAATGGGACAATGACAATTGACTGGAATGAGTGGCGAGACTATCACCTGCTGCACCCAGTGGAGAACATTCCTGAAATCATCCTGTACTGGAAGCACTCCACGGTAAGACATGGTTCCTCCACAACAGGTCTTGGTCTTTGCCCAGCTTTGCAGTCAGATTCCTAACCCCCAGGAGCTGCTATCGGCAGTCCCTATCTTTCTCTTCACGGTTCAGTAGCTGCCTTGTAGCCCTAGAAGCCAAATTGCTTCCTCTTCTGTCCTGTTATCTTGCCACCTATCACGGCATGGCTTCTGAAGCCTCTGGCACAGGTGATAAATAACTGCATGTTCTGCAGGAAGATGAGGGTGTTCACTTGGCTTGCACCTCTGAGAGCTCATACCAGTGGCCAGCCCCTGCTGGTTCAGGACCTGTTAAGACTAGAAACTGATTTGACAGGCAGCCGTCCTTCCTGAAGATATTTCAGTGTGTGTAAATAGCATGTAACGAGATTAAACTGGCTGTGAGCTTGGAAGGTTCCAGAGAGGTCCAGTTTTTTCGCCATGCAGCTGCTCGCAGTTGGTCATTTTGTTCCTTACTATGATCCACAGGATTTTAATGCAGACAAATGTTCCACAATTACCAGCTTCTTAGACAGAAATCTCCCAATGTGAAGGTTCCCCCTGTGACGTGCGATAGCAGTGGCAGTTCCTGGCTATAGATAAGCTGCTGAGTTGGAATAAGCATATCCAGTACTTCAACGCTTAGCACTGATAAAGAGCAGTATTCTTTGGCAAGATCACTAGCTGATGAAACATTTCTCAACACCTTATACTTTTGCAGATCTTTGATGTGGGAGAGAATTTGACTGTCCCTGATGAGTTCACAGTGGAAGAGAGGCAGACAGGGATGTGGTGGAGACACCTGGTTGCAGGTGGAGGTGCAGGTGCTGTGTCCAGAACCTGTACAGCTCCTTTGGACCGCTTGAAAGTACTCATGCAGGTATGATGGAGCAGTTCCAGTTTGTTTGAATACCCAAGCAGATTCCTTTAATATTTTTGGATGCCTAGGAGATGGTAATGTTCATCAACACGCTACAGCACTCTGGCCATGATTAATCTCATTGCTCTTATATTGCTATTTTTGAAGGCTTTTTGGATTATTTGAATGATCGAAGTCATGTTAAAAAGTTACTCTTCATTGACTAGATAAAATATAGACAATCTTTTGGGAGGTAGACGTGTGAAAACTGTCAGTAGTTAAGAGAGCTTTGTGGTTTAGAGCACTGGAAAACTTGGGTTTTGGTGAAACAAGTTCAAGTCTTGTGTTCCCATGAGAGACCCTGAGGCTATGAGAGTTGAAGTGGTTGTGATGGTCAGCTGGCAGAGCTCATACTCAGTATGAGTATTATCTGCATTAGAAAGGAGTTAGAAAAACTTCATTTTAGCCTATTTTGTCACTGTACCTGCTGTTGAGCCAGCTGAGAAGTTTACCCTGGGTAGCTGATCCTATGCTATGTATGAGAGTTGCCTATTTAACCTTTCCTCCCATTCCAGAGGGAGATATTGATTAGATTCATTAGTTAACACTAGACTTCGCAAAAAAGAAAAAAAGGGTTGCTTTCCTATTGTAGAAGTTATCTGGAAGGGATTAAAGCCTTGGCAAATCTCTGGGTAAATAAAAAAGCGCCCTTTTGTCCCTGGATTACAGAAAAACGTAGCACTGCCGTAATCAGGACTGGAACTAATCCAAGCTTGCTCTCTGTCTCCCAGGTTCATGCCTCCCGCAGTAACAACATGTGCATCGTTGGCGGTTTTACTCAAATGATCCGAGAGGGTGGACCAAGGTCACTGTGGCGAGGGAATGGCATTAATGTGTTGAAGATTGCACCAGAATCTGCCATTAAGTTCATGGCCTATGAGCAGGTGAGTAAAAGGGCACAGACAAGTCTGGCTGCAGAAGGGTCGTGGAAAAAAAGCTGGGGAGAAAAAAAAAAAAAAAAGACGGCTGAGATAAGTCAGCGAGCCTCAATGTCTGTCTGTTTTGGCTTCTACAGATCAAGCGGTTCATTGGTACTGACCAAGAAATGCTCCGGATTCATGAGCGGCTGTTGGCTGGTTCTCTGGCTGGGGCCATTGCACAGAGCAGCATCTACCCGATGGAGGTGAGGCAGGTGGCTGAGAGTCCAACCCATGAGGGGTCATGGCAAGGTGCTGAGATGGGAAATGTGGGTAGAACATCAGCACTATGATAGCTTAATTAATGAGTTCTTGGAGGTGGCATCAGGTAATACTGCTTGCATGACACTTGCTGTAGTCCTGACCATCATGCTTTTAAGAATGACGTTGTCTATATGTTTTTCTCCTATTGATTCTCCTGTAGGCCTTCATGGTATTTATTCTTGTCTTCTAGGTTCTGAAAACACGTATGGCTTTAAGGAAGACAGGACAATATTCAGGCATGTTGGATTGTGCCAAAAACATCCTTTCGAAGGAAGGAATGGCAGCCTTCTACAAAGGCTACATCCCCAACATGCTAGGAATCATTCCGTATGCTGGTATTGACCTGGCAGTCTATGAGGTATGAAACCTTTAACCTATTGTAGGGCTGTGCTGCTTGTGTACCTTTATCATGGTCAGACCTTTCAGTTACTACAGCAGTTTAAGTAATTTATCAAAGCTTTTCTGATCAGCCTTATGGGGCACAAATGGATTTTTTACCCAAAATGGCCTAAAAGATAATCCAATACAATGATTCTCCTTTTAATATCATGCATCATCCCTTGTTTCTTTTTTTTATGAGAAATTTGCAGCAGAAAAGTAAAGAAGGGATTTTCCCCAGGCACTACAGTGACAGTAGCTCAAAACGATCGGAGCCTAGTGCTTCTGGCTGGGTTTGCACATAGCTTTCTGGGCCTTTATGCTCGATCTCTTATGTAATGTGATATTCTTTTGATTGCCTCTTCACTGCTAACATCTGGCTTATTCCTTCCAGACACTAAAAAATGCCTGGTTGCAACGCTATGCTGTCAACAGTGCTGACCCTGGAGTCTTTGTTCTGCTGGCTTGTGGCACCATCTCCAGTACCTGTGGGCAGCTTGCCAGTTACCCGCTGGCTCTTGTGAGGACACGCATGCAGGCCCAAGGTGAGAACTTCTGGGAACTGTGGGAACTCCTGTCACGGTCTCTGAGCAGGGTAAAGGTCTTCTAGTGTAAACATTGCAACAACAGCCGTAACTGGCCTGTGCAGCTGAGCAATAGGCTATTTGCCGTGCTGCAAGAGGACAGTGGACTTTGTGCTGGCCTTTGTATCTGGGGCCAGGCACCTCCAGGACAGAGGTTCTGTTTTGCTCAGATCATGAATTTTGGGCTAAGGGCATCTGGAGAGCAGTTGGAAAAAATGGCTGCGATGTGCAGCACGGCCATGGCTTTCTGAAAAGTTAGATGCTGTCCCCCATGAAGCACCTTTGCTTTGTGAACATCCAGAGGAAGCACATGAATCAGAACTGCTCTTTGAGACAGGTGTTACTTTAAAGTGTTTTCATCCTGTAGACTGCATTATTTATTGTGGCTTTCCCTGTTGCAGCTTCAGTGGAGGGAGCTCCCGAAGTGACGATGAGGGGACTGTTTAAACACATTCTGAAGACAGAGGGAGCATTTGGTCTTTACCGGGGTCTGGCACCGAATTTTATGAAGGTGATCCCAGCTGTAAGCATCAGCTACGTGGTTTATGAAAACTTGAAGATGACTCTGGGCGTGCAGTCACGGTGACCAGGAGATGCCGAGGACTTTGAACTCTGAAATCTTGGGGTGCGATCCCAAGACGTATAGCCATCTCTCATTCTGTGAATGTGTCGACACTAAGCTGACTAAGCAAAGCTGTGAAATCTCAGATAGTTTGTGAGTCAGTAAGGGAGAGGGGAGGATCTGGTGTCCTTTGCCATCTTGCTACTCAGAGGTCCACATAAATCATCACGTGGTTCTTTTCGTTGGGCCTTTTGGGAGACCAGGAGGTGAACTCCTGGGAGAAAGGCGCAAGTTGCTGAGGTCAGTTCCCAGCAGTATGGCAGAGTAGCAAAGATTTGGGTAACAGGTCTGCTTTTACACAGTGTATTGCGTGTACAGAGCTGTTTGCCTGCAGATGAGCACCTTCTGACTTGCTGAAAGAGCTTCTTTTTCCATTCAGAGAGCTTCTTTTTCCATTCAGTTCTTTAACTTCCTACCCATTGTTTAAATTTGTACAAACCTTGTGTAGGAGCTGCTGCCACACCAGGCTTGTTATTATGTTTACATATATTCCTTTGGGTAGGAGACATTCATGTTCTGCTTCCAAGACTTGACATGAAATGTAACTTCAAACTATACTGGTTTTGAGGGCTGGTGGGCAGTGGCTTATCCAGTCAGCCTGAAGGTTACTTAGACCAGCCTGATGAAGAATTAGGAT
This sequence comes from Burhinus oedicnemus, assembly GCA_008921705.1. Lineage (NCBI taxonomy): Eukaryota > Metazoa > Chordata > Aves > Charadriiformes > Burhinidae > Burhinus > Burhinus oedicnemus. Next base: position 1,337,977 of record VFFE01007119.1, on the reverse strand, counting down.
TATTTATTTTTTATAGGTTTAAGTGTGTCTCATAAATCACTAACAAGATGCACTTACTAACAGAAGCAGCAGACTAGAGCCTGCATGCCTGTATCCTTTGCATGCCGGGATTGGCTTGTCTTATACTCAGCAGGGGCTTGGAAAGGGGAAGGCAGGAGAGCCCTGGGTGGACTGGCACCTTGATGCATGGCTTTAGTGAACAAAAGACAATATTTCACAGCTCCTGTGCAGTTGTGCTCCCAGCACGACGTGAGAGCCCCTGTGCAGCGCTGCATGGACCTCTGAATTCCATTCTGCCTGGTGCCAAGGAGAGCTGGTGGACCTTTTCCAAACCCTGTGCCTACGCTGCTATCTATCTCTTTAGACCTCTTTGTAGATTGATGTTCAGGTTTGCATTAGTGGGATGGAGTCCCCAAGCCAGGAGTATGGCTGCTGTGGGAAGGGGTGTTAGGGAGAGGGGCTGGTTGTCACTGGGAGAGGTGAGCTTTCAGTCCTGAAGACGTGCTTGCTTTTCTTTCAAAGGGTGCTTCTCATAAGGCTAAGGGAAAGAGGTGGCTTTAAAATTTCTCTGACTGCATTATGGGCTACTTTAGTTGATAGGATCTGGCTTTTGAGGCCTGGGAGATCCTCATCCAACTTTTCATTTTGGGCAAAATGGACCAGCGTTGCATTCCACTGTTTTACTGCTTAAAGCATATTTATTTTGTATTTATTTGAACAGAGTTATGTCAGACTATTTTTATAGACTTGTTTAAATATTGTTACCGTGCTTGTATTTCTCCTGTTTTAAAAAGTTCTCTATTTGTTCTCTTATATCACACAGCTGAGTCGTGGGGAGGGACGCTAAAGTCGCTTGCGTATCTTCCTTTTGGGGCTCAAGCTGCCTTTCCCACATCTGGGGTTGTTGCTGGAGGACCTCAGCCCAGAGAAATTCTGTAGCAAGAAGTCATAGGAGAGAAGGGAGCTGGTGAGGAAGCAGTACTTGGAGGAGGGGAGGGGGGTGCACTGTGAGGCCCGCCTTATTTTGGAATTGCCTCTGTGTGTGGCTGAAAGGGTGTCAGGTGGACAGCTGAAGTTGGGAAGTAGAAGGTTTGTGTATGTTGGATGTCACAATGGCTCATTGAGAGCGGAGTGATCTTGGGGAATCTTTAGGTAAGGGGGGAGGGGAGAAATCTCAGGGACTAAAGAAAATACAAGTTTCCAGAGAGATGGAAGGAAACTTGCACCTTGGACACAAGCTGCTGCAGTTGTGCTTTGAGGCTGAATCAGCAGACCTTGATGCTGATCCAGTGCTCTTTGCGTGCAAGCGGGCACTGTGGAGAAGTGTGTAAGAAATTGGAAAAGGATTTGTGAGCACTCAGCAGCTGCTTTCTTGCTGACAGAATTTGGTGGTTCATGGAGAGTCTTCCAGGTGAGGCTCTGCCTTGACTATCCAGTGCTGTCAGTAGTTAGCCACATGGAAATCTAACCGATCTGGATTAATGATATGATTTTCTTCCAACACCTCCCCCTTCTTGAGACCTGTCATAAATTCTGCAGTGGCTCCTTCCTACCAGTGTGGCCTAATGGGAGTATGAGTATCAGAATGCAAAAATCAATGCAAAATGACAACCATCTTTGTAGCTGTAACCACAAATTGTTATAATGCAAATCTAACTTGGATTCTTCATGTAGGGAACAGTCTGCTAATAAAGGTCTGTCAAAGAAATACCACGTGTCTCCATCTCTTTCTTGATATGGTTTATTGGTGCTGTTTGTGGCCAGACTTTTCCTGGGATGATTCTCACCAAGGATGCTGGCACTGGGAATGGCTCTCCCTACGAGGGCCTGGGAGAACGGAATTCTTAAAGGCAAAACCAGCAAACCTGAGATGAAGGCTGACGATGGTACTGATGAGCCAGGGGTGTTCAGATACTGCACCTGTCTCTGAGTGCTGCTGGACTTTGCTCATCTGTGCAGTATCCATAATGCTCTGTTCAGAGAAGTGAGTTTCCCAGAAAAGCTGGAAACTCTGGAGGCCAGTTAGGCCCTTGAAGGAACCTGTCTCTTACGGTTTTAAAAATAAAGGCTTTGTACAATTTTTTTTTCTTAAACAAAACAAAAAACCAACTAGGAGCTATCCTTGAAGGTCATTCAGGAACCATAGCTGGTAGTGCAAGCGGCCTCTGATTTGGTTAAGAAAACTTGCTGCAGGAGCCAGACCAGGTCTGTTGGTTCCTTATGTCTCTGACTGTAATTCAAGGCTTTTATTCAGCTATAAATCTACTCATAAAGTCTGGGTCCTTGTAATCTGAGCCACTGCTTTCCAGCGGTGTCAGCTTCGGTCAGCTGAGACGCTTACCGACGCACTCTGGAGCGCAGCACTCAAGGCTGCTGGCAGCACCCCCTCGCCCCGCCGCCCTCTCCTACCCTTCAGCTGCCTCGCTCCCCGAGGTGGGGGGTTACGTTTTGTCACAAGCTGATAAAGATGTGTCTGAAGCAAGGGCTGGTTAGGTACCTGTGCCTTGAGACCAGGAGGGAATTGGCTGTATTTGACCTTGTATAATTCGTTTTTACTGCAGGAATTGGGCCAAAGGCTCAATGCTGAAACGCTGCCCGGTAAACGGTGCCGTACAGGGACAGGGCACCCTGGTGCCGCAGAGGAGGAGCAGGGCTCTTCTTCGTTGTGTTCCCTCCAGCTTTTCTCCTTTTCTTCCTTTTTAAGGAAGAGAGATATTTTCAGTGCTTAATTACTAGGTTAGAGCTGAGACTGAATTACTTTCCAGACACGCAGCAGAAGCAGTCTCTTCTGAAACTCCCCCAACTTTCACCGACACAGAGCGACAGTGCTTTCCTTTTCCTCCCTTGGGGCCGGGGGTGTGACGAGGGATGCGTGAGGTGCCTGATCAGTGCAGGGGTGTTCTGGAGGCACAGAGCAATGTGTGTCTTGGCACTTGAACCTTCTCGCCTCCAGGGTGCCAAGCTTATTGGGAAATGAGGAAACATGACCTTTTTCTCTGGGGATGTAAAAATCTAGCCTGGGTTGGGTTAGCACCCCCTCTCTCTCTGGCAGGAGGATAATTTTTCAGTGTGGTCATATTATGTTGCAAACTTTGCTGTGGATGAACATTATCGGGAAGCTCTTGCCTCGTCTAAAGAGTTTGAGCAGGAACATCTGCTCCAGCTGGGCTACTTCTGGCAGCCAAGCTGCTGTCAAGAAAATTGGGTGGATGCTTCTAGCTAAGCACCCTCCTCAAACTGTACAGTTAAAGATAAGTTTCTAGCCTTATATATATATATATAGTCCAGTCAGTCATCAAATGCTTGGCACACTCGTTTAAAATAGTTAATGATTGCCCTCTTCTGGTTAGCTTCTATTACTGCTTCATTGAAGTACTGCTTTTTTAGCAGAGCTCTCTTACGAGCTTGGTGTGAAGCTGAGTGGCCTGAGTCAGCGCCCAAAAAACTTCCACGTGTCGCCTTGTCTTGCATCCCGCATTGCTTAAGCCTGGTTTTCCCCGCTCCTCGTTGAACGACACACATTTCTTTTTGCAAGCCCCATTTCTGATCTCTTGAGAACTCCTGCTCTCCTGCATCTCAGCAACAACACGCATGGAGTTTGAGGAAGACATTTATTGCCCAAGGTGGTGTTAGTTACCCGCGCTCCCAGGCCGGTGGGTACCCGGAGGAGGTGATGCTGTGCCCGCAGCTGTGGGCTCCGCGCATGGGCTGTTTCCTTTTTCGATTTCTTTCACTTGACACAGCTCCTTCCAAAACAATGATAACAGGGTAAGTGGAACTGTCAGTGCACCAGCAGGAGAGAATTTACTGAAGAAACAAGTATTTTTCTTTTCTGTTTTATCTGATGGTAAGCCTAAGAGGGCCTAGAGAAGCTACGGGCTTTTCCCCACGCTGCCCCCGGGTGCTGCTCGCCTGGGTGCGGAGCTGCTGCCGGTGCTGGTTTCCACACCTGTGCTGTAAAGAGGAAACCAGGATTTGGGAGCAAAGCAGCTGTGCTACGCTGGGGGGTGTCAGTAAGCACGCTCTGAAGGAAAGGGGGATTCAAACTTTTTGAGACATAAGTAAAAAGCTCGTGCTAGCCAGGCATTCAGAATTAGTGTGGTTTACGTTCTGCTGATGCCTCGGGCTGACGCAGGGGTACGTGAGTCTCTGCTCTGGTGCTCTGTTCACATCCATCTTCAGCCTGATGACAAAGGTCCCCAAAACCTTTTCTGTGTTTGTTTAATCAATTTAATTTACTCCTCAGACACAGTGTCCTGCCTCTCGGCCAGGCATGAAACCCTTCCCTGCTAACAGGAATTGCACCGGAGCTTGGAAGGACAAACAATTCTGGCTTATTCTGCTCACCTTGTCTTTCTCTAAACTTCACTCATCTTGCTCAGATTTCAATGTGATCCCGAGGCTTCTGCAACCCCCTGGGTCACCAGCTGCCTGCTGTTAATGTTGGGGAGCTGGGCCCTGCCTCCAGGTGCTGCCCGTTGCCTAACGGGGAGAGGAGACCTGTCCCTGCCCCGCCACGAGGGTTTCAGCCTGTGCCTGTGTCCATGTCCCCAGTTCCCCTGAACCTGGGGGGGAATAGTTCTAAAAGAAGCATCTTGAGGCTGGGGGGTGTCAGGGGCTACGTTGGGTGCAGTTCAGCAGCTCAGAGTGGGGTTTTGGGCATCCCTGGAAGCTCAGAGTCTCCTCTTGTGGATGACCAGATGGCCAGGAGGGGAATGGATGGACAGGAAAAGGTAAGATTTTTTTTTTCACCCCCTACTTTGCAAAAGGGAGCCCCGTCCAGCTGGCTTGGGGCTTGGGTCAGTTGCAGGATAAAATGTCCTAAATTAGGTGGCGGAGGTTAGGGCTATGGCTGGGTCCGGTTAGTGTTCTGATGGAAAAATGAAAGCAAAAAGTCTGTTTTTGTGGGAGTGGATGGTGTTGCCTCTTTCCTGATGTCCTGGGGGGCCGGTAGCTCCGGGCTGGACCCCAGCCCAAAAGGAGCCCTTGTGCTGGACACCCCTGTGCTGAGGTGGGAGGAGGACAGGCTTGTGCCATCTTCCCTTCTACAGCCAGCCAGGCTGTGAACCCGCACCTTGGGGTGCCAGAAAAGCAAATCCCAATCTGGAAACAACACGAGGTTTTTATAGGGGTTTAAATGGTTGCGGCTTTGGCTGAAGCGGGGCCAGGCAGTGCCCCAGGGCACTGGCCCCTCCTGCCCCTTGCTGCAGCTCCTGGGGCGGCTGACCTCTGCTGGGGGACAAAATGAGGAATTTCAGGGCACAATGAGGAATTTTGGGGCAAAATGAGGAATTTTGGGGCACCCCCCCCTCGCTTTAGCTACCTTTCCCCTAGCAGGGGGAGGCAGGCAGTTACCAGATTTCCCACTGGAGATGCTTGGGTGCAGGTATTTGCTTTGGGGAGTCCCCTAAATCATTTCTACCACCTTGACAGCCTCTCTCCGAGACCCCAGTTTGGCGGCTGGAACTACAGCCTGGGGTCTTGGCACCCCTGCCGGGGGTGGGGGCTGCGGCACCTCTGCCGACCCTCGCCCACCCATGAGCAGCCACGGACCGTTTTCCACGGCGCGTACACGATCTCCTCTTCACTCAGCCCCAGGCTCTTGGCATGGCGCTCCAACTCTTCCCGGTGGGCTGTGCTCCCGCTCAGGTTTCGGGCTGCAAAAGGAGAAGCTTTTACCAGGTGTTAAATAAGGATCGGTGGCCTCGGCATGGCCCTTCATGCCGTGTCCTTGCCCTTGGTGCCTCCCTTCCCCGTGCTCCCACCAACGCGTGCTGTGGAGATGAGCTCTGCCGGGGTCTCTCGCCCCTGCGGTGAACAGACCTGAACAAAACCAACCTTGGGCATCACTTTTTTTAACCCTCTCCCCAGTTTGCTCTGGTCCCGTTTGCTCTAAGGGATTGCAGGATGGTCTGATACTCCTGGAGGACATTCGCTGAGTATGGAGGCAGTTTTCTATATTTGTCTTCAAACTCTCTTAAGTAACTGCTTTGCAGCTTGGAAGGGCAATGGGAAGCCTTATCAAGGTCTAAAATGCTGCTTTATAGGCTCATGGGTGGATCTGACCGGCTTTGCCTGTGGTGGTACTGCAAAGCCACGTGCTCTCCCCTGGGAGATAAGTACCGAAAAAATCACGGTTGGCTTGAAAATATTGAGATTTTATGATGATATCGATGCTGAATTGTATTTGCTTCCTGTTCTTTGAATATTTATGGCGTAAGTGGGTTTTGTCTTTAACTTGGTCTTTCTGGTCTGCCAAGAGATTTAAGTTTTAATGGGATTTGTAAATACTCCCGTGACCCCTGGGCCCGTTGGTCTCAGGAAAATCACTGACTGTTGCCAAACCCAAGTTGCTGCATGGTTGTAGCTGGTAATTTTACGTGCGTGTTTTGGTGTCCCACGATAGCTTTAAGTTACTTTAGGATGGAGTTTACATACCATAGAGATACAGTCCCACATACGTCCTTTCCTTCTGCAGTTGGTACTGGATGAGTAAAACGTCTTCAGAGCTGAGGTTCATCAGCGTCCCCATGGTTTGATGGGTCTTGGCTTTGAGAGAACAGAGTCGGGGTTGGGAACAGCCATGATATTCAGATTTTCAGTGCTGCGGTAGCGACAAACCACAGCCTGGGTACGGGCGATGCCCGTAGCCCCTGGGATCCAGCCCTTAGCAGCGGGCGAGGACAAATGTGCTGACATCGGGTGAGTTGTTTGGCTCTGGGTTTATTTGAATTGTATTTCTTAAATGTGGGCCTGGGGTGTGAAGGAGCCAAAGCCACCCAGCTCCTGTCCTACCGTTGTGATGTGCTGGGTGCTGTGGCTGTGCTTGGGGCACGAGCAGGTCTGCCCGGCCTCGAGTGCCCGACCTCGCAGCTTGGGGGGCTGCAAAAACGGGGAGAAACTGTCCCCTGCTCGTAGCAATGCCATCTTGGCTGGGTCAGTGCAAAGTTTATCTTGAGGGGGTTTGCCATTCCCACCCGGAATGGCTCACCCCATTTCCTCAGCAAGGAGGAAACAATTCAGAACGCGAGGCTTCATTAATTTGATGAAACCTGCCACAAATGTTCCCTTCCTTTCCCCGAGGGATTGCGAAATAACTTTACAAACGAGGCAGCCTTCTCCTACAGGGATGGGAGCAGGTTTGCTCCTTGCTCCTGGCATGACATTGCTTCGTAGGGTTTAATGCGGCTTGATGGTGGGGCCACAATCCCCAGGAGTGGGGCTGCCCCAGGCTGCCCCCAGCCCCAGGGAGCCATTTGGAGTCCACCAAGGCTCATCATAGAATCACAGAATGGTTTGGGTTGGAAGGGACCTTAAAGACCATCTAGTTCCAAACCCCCTGCCATGGGCAGAGACATCTCCCACTAGACCAGATTGCTTGAAGCCCCATCCAGCCTGGCCTTGGCTTCAAACAAGCAAAGCGACCCAGGAATAAAATGTGCCAGATGATGTAAAACATGGACACGGGCCCTTTGCCTGTCTCAGCCCCTCCAAAAAATGGCCTGGGTGATAACCCCGACGTCTGCGCCCACTGGTGCTGCTCACCGTGCTTCACCAGCGTGGTGTTACCGGCGGTGATTTCAAAGTAGGTGGAGTTGTTGGTGAGGCACTGGTCCCCCCTGGAGAGAGAGAGGGGAATCGGGTGATGCAGGAAAGGGGAGCGGAGACCCCTGCCACGGGCTGGAAAGGACCAGCAAAGCCCCGGCCCTGCACGGGCACCTGCCAGCTCCTCCGCAGGGTTAATTGCTCCCAGTGTTAAAATTAAGCCATTTCTCCTGTGTGTTTGTCTGGCCTCCACCCGCAGCTCGTGCTCTCAGCCTCGCCCCGTCTCCTTGGTGGTGAGATGTTTTCTACCCCAAAATAACTGACTCTGCAAAGAGCTGCCTGCGTTGGCACCGAAAAATTCATCCTCTTAAAGTCTGGCTCTGGGGGAAAAACAGCTTTCGGTGCCCGGCAGGGTTAGCAGCTGTGGCGCAGGGACCTCCTCTGGAGGCCTTCTCCTCTGGAGAGGTCTTCTCCTTCCCTGCGTCCTCCACACCTGCAGGGGTTGGTGCCCTGCAAAATTTGCCTAAACCTGGGGGCTGTTGAAATAAATACATAAGAGCAGGGGTGAGGAAGAGAGGGGAGGGGAGAGCATGCACGGAGCAGCCAGGAGAGACTCTTTCCTTGGGAAAACCAGTCCGAAATCGTGCTGGTATCTTGTGTTGAAACGGCTGCGGGAGCTGCAGCACGTGGGAGGAGGTGGGCTGGGGCAGAGAGACCCGAGGGTGGCATCTTACACGGCCACGCGCTGGGTGATGAGCAGCTCCTGCTCGCCGGCGTGGGGCTCCACGTGGAGGTGGCCGTGGTCGATGAGCAGCAACTCCAGGAGGTGCTGGGGGAACTGGGCGGCCCCGGCCACGTACAGCCACGTCCCCAGCAGCTGCGGGAAGAGAGGGGCAGGGCGGTGAGAGCTTTTGGGTTTGCAAGGGGAGCTTTGGGGAAAAGGTTTCCACCCTCCCGGTGGCAAAATTAGTATTTTTGACCTCAGGCCTCTGCTAGTTCTCCCTCTTGGCACTGCACTGGCAGCAAGAAAATGAAACCTGTGCAAATGCCTGGGGGGCGGAATAGCTGAACGTGGGGATTGGGAAACGGTGCCTGCGTTGGCTGTGGGCGCCCCTGGGTGGTGCGGCAGGGCCAGGACAGACCTGTGCTGCCATGGGGCATTTGCACCAAAAAATACCCAGCCAGCCCCCCTCCTTGTTTTGAGGTCATTTCTGGGACTTGCTGGGGGACCACGAGAAAACTGGGTAATTCGAGGTGTTTTGGAAAGCAAACATTTCCCATTTGGTGCAGGTGTTTTGGTGAGGGTGCCTCGGTGCATGTACCAAGGGGGCAAAGGGGGGGTTTCCCCCTTTCCCAGGGGACAGTGAGGCTTAGCAGAGCACCCACAAACTCGTTGCAGCAGTGGCACATCCTGTCTCCCCCCTGCCTCCTCCCCCGGGGGGGCTCGTGTCTCTCCTACCTTCGATGCCGTGGTGTTGTCGGGGCGCGGGGCTCCGCAGGGGAAGGTGCTGGTGGGCAGCAGCAGCGCTGTGAGGCTGAGGATGGTGGCAACCATGGCCATGGCTGCCTGTAAGCGAGGAGCGAGCGAACCCCCGGACAGACGGACACGCTCGCTCGGCCGTTTGTTTTTGCAGCCCTGCGAGGGGGGGACAGGACGTGCCGGGGGCTGCTGGCTCCGCGGCGGTGACGCAACCAGCACCTTTTGGGGACGATGCCCAGAGAAGAGCCACGTGCCTGCACTGAGCTTGGTGTTTGCCCTGGTCTTGGCTGTGGCTGCCGGTGGCAGGAGGTGACAGGGACGATGCACTTGCTGTATTTAAAACTAGAATCTGCCCTAAATTTGCCTGTTTTGTTCCCTCTGAGCTGCCACCAAGGAGCCACCTTCTTCCTGGGCAGGAAGGTGTTTTCCCATTCCTTGCCAAAACAGGTCATAAAAACGGGGCTGGAAGGGCCCCAGGAGGTCACCCCCATTCTGCTGGATGCGTCCCCTGCAGCAGCTCCCCTGACCCACCCCCCCATCCTGCTGCTGTCCCCATGCCACCGGGCAGGGCAGGACCTGCTTTTCTGGCTTTATTTCTGTTTGCCTTTTCCTCTCCGGTAGCGGAACCTCCCCGAGTCCCTCGCTCTGGCCCTGGGTGATGGTTTTTCCCTGTCCTCTTCCCCTTCCCCTGCTGAGAGACACCTGGGGAAGGCATGATGTCACCCCGTGTCACCCCACCCTGCTGTGGCCCCTGCGCGGGCAGAGGCTCGTGGCATTTCACTTGAAAAACTCAATTTGGGCTGTTTGGGTGCTAAAAGCACCTTGGCTGGTTTGAGTCATGGTGGAGGAGACCTGAGGGGGTCAGCAGGTTTGTGCGTCTCCCCGTGGCGTCAGGGCTGATGGGTGGGTGCTGGCACCCCAGCACCCCGTGGCTGGAGTGGACCCACTGGGTGGGGTGGCCAGGAGGGTCCCATGCCACCATGGAGCTGGCAGGAGAGATGAGCAACTCCATGCCTGCTGCCACGCTTGGCCCAGGGGGGGTTTTGTCCAGGGCTTTTCACGCCTCTCAGCAGGTTTGGAGATGCGGCATCACAGGCAGAGCAGGCAGGAGGGGGTCCTGCCCGCGCTCCTGGAGAGGATGGAGCAGGAGCGGCAGGCGGTTGTAACATGGAGGTTTATTTTGGGTGCGGGTGAGAACAGGGAAACCGGGTGTTTCATCCGGGAGGGAAAAACAAAACCTCCATAGAAAGTCCTGAGGCTGAGCCGGACCCGGCTGGACCTGTCGGGCAGGGACATCCCCACTGAGGGGCTGGAGGAGGATGAGGATGGAGCAGCTTGACCCAACCCCCGGGTGTTACCCCAGCTGTGGCTCTGTGTCACCTTCGCTTGTCTTCTCCCCAGGCAGGGGACAGGCGTTCTGTGGGAGAGAGTGGCTGTTGGAGCCCCCTTGCCCCAAACCCACCCCAAGATCCAGGACCGACTGGGGAGGGGCTGCAAGGGGGGACTGGTCTTCCATCCCCCCCTGGCTGGTGACAGAAGTTGTCCCGGGATGCGGCTCGCCCACCCTGGGGTGGGGTTCGGACCTTTTCAGAGGTGAAGAACACGTCCTCCTCGGTGAAGCCCAGGCAGTGCAGGTGGGCTTTGAACTCCTCCAGGTGCTCCTTGCTCACGTTGGGTGTCCGAGCTGCCGGAGGAATGGGGTGGTAAAAGGAGAAGGGGTTTGGGAAAATAGGGAGTTTTAGGGGATGCTTTGCTCCTTGGTGGTCCCCGTGGTGTGGATGGAGAGCTTGCTGCCTGCCTGCCCCCATCTTTCCCCTCTCCATATTGGGGGGAAAAGGGGCTTTTTGCCCTGCCTGCGAGGGCTGGGGATTCCCGTGCCCATTGATGTGTCCCCGGGCTGGGACATGCTCCACGGATCTGGGGCAGCATCCACTCACCTGAGAGGCTCAGACCTGGGAAGTTGGGGTTGAGATGCTTCATGATCAGCAGGTCCTTGTCGCTTTGGATCAGTTTGGCCATGGAAGTCACCTGGTCATCGACTGGAAGGCATGGGGAAAGTGGGGTTCTCCGTTGGCGAGTGTTGCCCCATGCCAGGGCTCAGCCCGGGCAGAGCCAGCAGTGCGGTGGGGGCTGCTCATCCCCTTTACCATGGGAGGCTCATCCCAGTGGGGACCAGTCTGGTCCCACAGCGCTGCCGTACCCATTGCAGGGGGTGAGGGAAATTTTTTCCCCACCACCTCCAGGTATGTTTTTAGGTGTAAAATGGCATCGTGCCAGGCGCTCAGGTGCCAAATACTGGGGGGGGAGAAGTGGGACGGTGCAAGGTGTGGCTGTGGTGCCCCCCCACCCCCATCCCAGTCCCACACCGTGGCTGGGGCTTTACCGTGCACCAGGGTGGAGTTGTGCCAAAAGATGTGGATCTTGCTGGTGTTCCTCACCACGCACGTCTCGTTCCTGTGGGACAGAGAGGTCAAATGGGGAAAACACCCCCCCGAAACTGCCCCGACCGAACCCAAGGGATTCAGAACTCGAGCCGGGCTGCTCGGCTTAAATAAATTTGGCTCAGCTGCTCTCCAGCCCCGAATTCGTGGAGGTGTCTCAGCCTGGAGGATGGTACCAGGGGGTGGAAATGCCCTTGGGGATGGGGGAGTGGGGTGAGGGGGTGAATCCCAGTCCTTACAGTCTCATGATTTCGGTGGCATTGAGCTCGTCCTCGTGGCTGCCAGGAGAGAAGGAAAAAACTGCGTGTTTCACTGCCTTCAGCTCCGCCAGGTGAGGCTGGTACCTGGAGGCGCCGGCGATGTAGATCCACTGTCCCAGGAGCTGCAGAGAGAGGGGAGGGTTGGGGGGGCCACGCCAAGTTCGCCTGTGGGCACCATGCAAGTAAAAGCAGACGCTCTGCCCTGCTGTCCCACGGCCACCAGCACCCGCGGTAGGTGACCGCCCTGGGCAGGATCTGGGCTGGGTGAAGGGCTCTCGGTTTTGTCCCCTCCCTGCTACGGCGATGCTCCAGCTCCCGGGATGGCCAGCTTGTTTCTGCGGTCGTGTCCCTCCTGCTCTGTGCCTGGCTCTCGTTGCTTTCCTCCCATTAAACATCCCCCAGGGACTAAATACTGTTTATGCAGTGAAGGGTTTTGCGGATGGAGACGCGTGACCCCAGTCCCCGTCATTTGAAGGACTTAAAGTAGAGCGGCGAAGCACTGGGGCCAGTGCTGCCCAGCCCGGTTTGCACGGGGAGATGGAGGCAGGAGCACCCCAAAAGTGCCTGCTCATGAGTTTATGGGTGCAGAGCTGCAAGGCTTCGCCCCGTCCCCATGCTCCTGTGCAGCAGCCTTGATTTTTTATTTTTTTTTTAAGGAAAATAAGCATGGACAGGCAGTGAGATAAGCGTTGGGTTCATAACCTCTTCCTGGCCCCGTAACGGCTAGAGATGCTGATAGGAAAGGAGAGGACGGGCGCCCCGGCTGAGGGCAGGGCTTACCCCAGGGACGGTGGCATTGTCGAAGGTGACCGTGACGAGCCGGGCACAGCTGGGGGGCTCGGTGGCGAGGGCGAGCGGCAGCCCCAGGAGGAGGGCGAGGGTGGCCAGCATCGCCTGGCTGGCTGAGAGGAGGCTCCTGCTCTGACGGGCTGTTGCTCATCTCAGTCCCTTATATACGGCCGCCTGCAGAGCCGGACGTCCCCAGCCCCGATGTGCTTGTTTAGCCACTGGGCTGTTTGCTCAGGCATGAAGCAATAGCAGGTGGAGGAGATTAAACTTGCAAAAGCTTGGATTTCTCCAGTAAGGTAAAGGTTAAAAAAAAAAACCCAAAACCCCAAAACAAAACAACTAACAAAAACTCAAAAGCCAACCTCCATGTTTCACCAATGCAGGCTTTTGTTCTCGGAAACTGCAATTAATTTTGCGGGTGCCTGGCAAAGCGCTCGGCCGGCTCCAGGTGTGTTTGCGAGCGAGGCTTCGGGGACACCGAATGGCGCCTGGATGTGGTTTTCTGCCATGGGGCAAATAAATCCCCACAGCGATGGCTGGGTGGTGGCTGCTCCTCCGCGGGGCTGCACCGGCGTTGCTCCTCGGTTTTTGTGTGGTTTTTTGGGGGAAATTGGGGTGGGGAGCGCATGGGTGCTGCTGGGGATGAGGCCACAACCTGGCTCTGCAGTGGGAGCAGGTCCAGAGGAGGCAACAGAAATGGTCAGAGGGCTGGAGCCCCTCTGCGGTGAGGACAGGCTGAGAGTTGGGGTTGTTCAGCCTGGAGAAGAGAAGGCTCCGGGGAGACCTTAGAGACCCTTCCGGTACCTAAAGGGGGCTTATAAGAAAGATGGGGACAGACTTGTTTAGCAGCACCTGTAGTGATAGGACAAGGGGTAATGGCTTTAAACTAAAAGAGGGTAGACAAAGACTAGATATAAGGAAGAAATATTTTACGCTGAGGATGGTGAGGCACTGGACCAGGTTGCCCAGAGAGGTGGGAGATGCCCCATCCCTGGAAACATTCACGGTCGGGCTGGACAGGGCTCTGAGCAGCCTGAGTGAGTTGAAGATGCCCCTGCTCATGGCAGGGATCTTAAAAAGTCCCTTCAGACCCAAACCAGGCTATGATTCTATGATAAGCTGCACCATTTTAAACCAAACCAAACCCCAATATCTCCTTCCCCTCCCCAGTGGAGCCACTTTCCTGAGCCGACCCTACCCCAGCAGCTGCCGTGGTTTCCCTAAAGCCATGAAATTTGTTGGTTTGTTTTTTTTTTTTTTCCCTTTCCAGCTCAGCTCCCTGTTGGGTGCCCGTGGCCTTGCGGTGCTTGTGGCTTGTCTCAGCCCAGCCTTGCAGTGATGAAGTGGCCTTTGGGCTGTGGATGCTGATAATGTGACCGATAATTTTAAGTAATCTAAAATAAATGATAAAGACAGGGACTTGTTTAATAAATTCTGCCTGGGGGGAGGTGGTGGTGGGGGGCATGCGACAAGGGAACAACTGTTGCAGTGGGCTCAGCCTTTTCACAAAATAAATTACAACGTCTTTAAATGGAGATCTCTTTATTTAACAGTGTCTCCTCCAACTTTGGCCTCGTAATTAAGTGCATTGATTTATTTAGTAAATGTGTTTGCTTTTTCCCTGACCGCAAGCAATATGTTTCGGGAATGGCTGGCTCACATGAGAGCCGGGCAGCCCCAAACAAGCCGGGTTTTAACGCGCTGTGAAGGCTGCCCTGGTGCCCTCGCCCCGCAGCCCTGCCGGGGGGTTCCCTCGGCCCTGCTGCAGGAACGCTGCCGGGAATGGGCACAGCAAACACGGCACAGCCCCTTCCTGCTGCCCCTGACGCAACCCAGGACCAGCCGGAGCAGCTCCTGCGGTACGGTGTAGGGCGGTCTAGGGGGGGGTCACCTCTGTGTGTCCCCCAGATGTGACCTCCTAAGCAAGAAGTTGGGTTTCAACATCAGCTTGGAGCAATTGAGATGTGATTTGGGCTTCACCGATGAAAAAGATCAGCTTAGCTCTTTTTTATTTTTTAATTTTTTTTTTTTTTTAAACAAAGGATCCCAGCCTTGTCGTGTGTTTAGCAACATGCCGAGGGCTGGGCAGGTTGTGCTGTGACCAGAGGAGGGGTTTTGGGGCACGGTTTGGGCTCTCCTGGGGGGTCTCTGGGCCCTTGAACCAACACTGGCACCCGTGGGCTATTTCTGCACCTCTCACCTGCTTAGTTTCCCCATGAATAAGCAAAAAAAACATACCAGTCCCATTTCATTGCCTCAGTTTTAAATATTTATTTGAAGTCGAAAAAAAAAAAAAAAAAAAAAAGAAAAAGAAGAAGAAAAGGAAAAAAGCAAAAAAGCTTTAATGAGAACAAACGGTAACTCCAGCCTCAAGAAAACACACAAAACCGATGGCGATAGGACGAGAGAGGGAGAAACCCGGGAGCGTGGGGGTGTGTGTGCATGGGAAGGCAGCAAGCAGGCGATGAGCGATGGTGATTTTGGCCTGGGGGTGCCGGGGCGAGCCGGCCCCGCGTGGGGGTGAGGTATTTCTGAGCAGAGGCAGGGCTGCACGGAGGGTGAGGTATTTGGGAGAGATCTTAACCTTTTCTGATGGTTGTTGGAAACCAACCAGCAGGCAGTAGTAAAAAAAAAAAAAAAAAAAAAAAAAAAAAAAAAAAAAAAAAAAAAC
>VFFE01007119.1:1245252-1322741 GCA_008921705.1 Burhinus oedicnemus | reverse complement strand
TTTTTTTTTTTTTCTTTTTTTTCCTTTTTGCTTTAAATAATATAATATATATATTTTGTTTCTTCTAATATTGCACATCAAAATGCTTCCGGTACACAGAGCAGCCAGATTCAACTTGCAGCTCCGCCTGGGAGACCTGATGCAGCACGTGGCCATCCAGAAGGCGACAAGCTCTGAGAGGGAAGCTCTATCTTTTAATTACTTTTCAATGGAAAGAACATTTGGTATCTCAGGAACCAGGTAAGACAAAATGGAAGGGGGGGTGGGGTGGGGAGGCGGGTGTGAAACCCACACGCTGCAAGTTGCTTGAGGTTTCTCTCAATATTTTCTTTGGTCGTGGAAAAAGCTTTGTGTGTGGAAGCGCTTGCAACATCTAGTCCCCTGATCCCTTTTCACTGTTCGCATCCCGACTGATACCCGCTTCCCCTACGTCCTTGTTATTCCTCCTTTCAACGATCTGCTGAGTTCAGTAGATCACGGGTTCTTTGAGACCTTGAGCCAAAGGCTAGGGCAAGAGTTGACCCAAAAGCTACAGCCCAGCTGTCCTTGCTGCAGAGAGGTGGGAGAGCCTGTGTAAAGACATAGGCCGAACGCGGGGTCAAAGCCTTGGAGCCCGGTTTTGGTGGCTTTGTTCAAAGGAAGCACACGGGGCCGACCTCGAGGTGATACTGCTTTCCTGGCTCGGATGGGGGAAGGTTGTAGATGTTGACAATTGGCAGCTGCTGAGGGTCCTGTGTCCGAAACGAAAAGAGAGTCCGATGCCAGCGTCCATCCTTGATCTGGGCAGGGAGGAGGGAAAGACAGAAAGAGGTGTTTAACTGGGGGGCGAATCCTGCTGGAAAGGAAAGCGTTTCACTAAGGTACAAGGCTTGAAAAGCCTCGCGTGAGACAAGGGGCTGCCCTCTGGGCTGGGGTGAGGCTTAGAAAGCATTTTGGGGAAGCCTTTACCAGGCTGTTGATGGCAACTGAGCTTGGAACGGCATCAGCAAACATAAACTCCTAATGCGGTGAACCCGAAATGCAGACACACGGCCACCGACTTGGCATGGCGTCAGGCAAGAGCCTTCGGGTGGCAATTCCCCCTTCTGCCATTTAACTGCTGCTACACGTCACACGTAACTTTGGAGTTTAACTTTTGCTTTCTGTTTGAAGGCCGTCTACCTAACAGGAGCTGCTATAGCACCCTGGACTGGAAAATTAAAGTGATGAACAGGTAAACTAGACACCTCTCCCCCTTTTTGGGGGGAGAATAAGAAGCACAGGTATAACTTGAGCCTTGTCATGCGCCCTCGGTAAGTTCAGCCTGGCATTTCTCTCCACCTCTGCCCTCTTTCGCAGCCATGTACCTTACAATCATCAGCTGCCACTTCTGGCCTGAGCTGCCCGTCTGCCTCAAACATCTGCCCGTTCCAGGCCCTGAAGCGCAGGGCTTTTTCCGAAGGTTTCTCGGATGAGCCTTCCCGCCAGACGGAGGTATTCAGGCAGTGGATGGTGATGTGCTGCACCACCTCTGAGCTCAAGAGGCGGAGGAAGTTCATCTGGACTCTACCGATGTCAAAATCCAGCTGTGAAGGCGACAGAGACGTTAGGGCAACCCCCCTGCCGCGTGGCTGGAGGGAGCTAGTGGCAGGGTTAGTGCGAGATGTGACAGCAAAGGTGGTCCCTGTGCTCCACTTAAGTCTGGAGGTGGCCACGCATGGGCATCCGAGCTCAGCACTGGATCTGGCGTGAGTATGGGCATAAGGGCCAGATGCCAAGTGAATCTGGAAAGTTTTCATGGGGACACAGCAGGGCCTTTATTTTTCAGAACAAACTGGCAGGTCCTTAAGTAAGAGGAAAATCATGTAAACTTTGATTTCAATGCATGCTTCTGCAAAGAAGCAAAGCAGCAGGTTCTAGTTCATCTGCAGATGAACCCAGATATTGTTATTGATATTTTTGGTACCGGTGCTTCCTCAAGAAAAAGCTTGGAGCATTAACTTCGCTGGAAACTTGTATATTTAAGTTGACCTCGCTTTTTCAGGAGGCAGAAAACAAAATGCAAGAGTGACCTGAATGTAAGTTAATTCAACAAAGCATTTGGGAGCAGCGTGTTTGCAAAATTACTGGCCTCTGTTAAGGTTATGGGTTAATTAAACATTGCTGGAAATGTTCTGCTTTGTCTCGACAAGTCAATAACAGTTTTAGGTATATTTTTTAACTGCATGAGTGCAGTTCTGAACGTTACAGCTACACTAACTGCCTCGAGGAGAAATCAGCATGCTGTGTCATAGTGGTCACCGTCCGGTGTCCCAGGACAACACACCCCTAGGTAAACATTTTGTAATAGTAGTATGGGAAATGCCTTGCTGGGGTCGATCTGTGTGTACCTTGGAGACGGTGATGGGGCTGAGACACGTCTGCCCACCATTGGTGAAGTTACAGATGACCTGTATGGTGTCCGAGGAACAGCCAAGATTTGGGTCAATCCAGTAGGTACCTGAAGAAATGAAGGATTTGGGGATTAACAAGGACACAAACACTTCTGTGAATGAGAAAAGGAAAGTTTTGATTTCTGCATTACTGGTCCCAAGGAAGGAGACCTGTTTGGGCCATGTGAAATGGCCCTATGGAGGATGCAGCCTTCACACACTCAGGGCTTCCTACCATCGTTCATCTTCTGTTCACAGTTCATGAGGTCTCGACAGATGCGTGCAGGGTTTTCCTTGGTTCCCAGGGGTCTTTTGATGCTCTGAATGAGGTTGCTGAGGTAGTGTAGAGTCTTAAAGATCTCCCCTCCATGGTCCAGCATGAGAAGGTCTGGATGTTGGTAACCCTGGAGAGAAAAGGAGGGAAAATCAGGTGTGCCTTGGGGCACCAGGTGCTGTAACCACAAGGCTTTCAAGTTTATCTGTGGGAAAACTCAGTGGGCCAATGACGGGCTGTGCTGGCCGGGATACAGCGAGCTACAGCCCTTGCGCTGTCCTGAATGGGACGTCTCTGAAGCACTGCCACTCATGAGGGCAAAGTCTGAAGCTTCAGAAATGAGTAACACAACAGAATCACAATCTTTAACTGGATCTTTGCATGCATGAACCCCAGTTATTCCATGAGAACAGCGACAAATCAGAGCTTTGTGTGTATGAACTTGAAGCACACAGGAAGAACAAGCAACTCTGTGACCGTTCCCAGCCTCCGGCTCCAGCAAAGACCAGCGAGTTCACAAGTACCCTCGTACCTCTGTCTTGAGCGCGGCGTTCGAGTCGATTAGCGTCCGGAAAGCTGCTCCAAAGCCATCTTGTTGCTAGTGTGGGGTGAAAAAGATGGTAACTGAGATTGTTAGAAGCTGAACATGCCCTGATGCAAGCAAATGCTTCTCGGTCTAGGGCTGCGATTCAAGCATTGCTCTGCCAACACAGCATCTCTTGCTGGACCTGAGCGTGTCTTCAGGGTCCCAGCAGCTCTTTCTGGATGTCCCAGCAGCACCTTGGCTCTGCGTGACTTATTATCATCATTAACAAACGTACAGAAAACGGCAACTTACAAATGAGGCTGGAATTCCTGGCGGTCCCTAGAAATCAAAGCAAAAAAGGGGCATCAGCCAGAAAGACGGGCAGTCACTATTGCAAAGATATTCATTCACGTCCTTTTGAAATCCTCTTTCCCCTGGAGTCCCTCAATGCAGACGAGTGAGAAAGGCAACAATGCTGTCTCTATAAAATACTTGGAGATGGTTTGGACTGAAGTGCAAGAAACACTAGTCCATTCACATGCACATTTTTGCATACGAGGAATGGGGCTAAGCTATAATTTCCAGTGAGTGAACAGTCTCTCTGGAGAGTATCATGGCAATAATTTTAGCTTGTTTCAATAATATCTTTGAACTCTTTCCACATATACGTACCGGAGGGCCAGGGTGTCCTCGTGGGCCTGGAGGACCCTAAAGACAGAGTGGCATCAGTTAGTGAAATGTCTCCAGTTTGTATTTCCATTTCTCATGGTTGTCACCAGCATGAGTCTGTTTCCTGCTGAAATTCTCCAGATTTTTGACATTTTACAGCATCTTCTCCCTCAAACCCTTCTGGAGACAGGAGGTGGCCCCATTTCATCCATCTCCTGACTTTGGGTGCATCTGTCTGCATCTGGTCCATTCCTACTGCATCCCTTGTTCTCAGTCCTTAGCTCCTAAACTGCCATTAATGCCCTATCCCCAGGTGCTTAGCACATTCCCCGTGTGCACAATTACCCACCCTGCAGCTTTACGTTTGCTAAAAGCAACTGTTTTATTTAAATACAAAATATTAGTCAGAAAAAGTGATTTCAAATACTTACCCTTGGACCTTGCAGACCCTGCGGGGGAAAAAAAAAAAGAAAAAAAAGAAAAAAAAAAAAGAGGAAGAAGCTGTCAGAAGATGCTCATTAATAAACCAAAATCTCCCTGCCTGGCCGTGTGCTGTTCCCGAGGTGCCTGCGCAAGGACTGGGTGCTGCACTGGAAGGAGAGTGAAAACAGGGGCCCAACGGTGTTTGCCAACAGCAGAGAGGTTATTGCAGCAAAGGAGGCTGATGGCTCTGACACCAGCAAATTCTCGCTCTGGGGCTCACGTCCCTGCTGCGCCCACAGAGGTGAAAAATGGTGAACGAAAAGAAACAGAGGTGGCACCCTGACTTGTCAGAAATGGCCACTGGGATTTTGGGTACCTGCGGGGCATTTGCTTCTAAGAGGTCTCGCTTGAAGAAGGCATGAAACAGCCTTCTGCACTAGCCACACAGCTGTGTTTGCTGGGCTCCGATGCCTAGACCAAGCCCCCGCACGAAGGAAAAACCACTGGTTGCTAAAGGAAGCAACCTGGAGAGCGGGGGACCCGTGTTATGGGTAACAAGGAGGATGAACAACACGTATCCAGTATAGCCCACACATCCCCTGCGTGGTGAGAACACCGAGGAGCTACAAGAAGGTATAAAAGTCCATCAGAGCCCCGGCAGGGAGAGGACCAGAGGAAGCACAGAAGGCGAGGTGTCCTGGAACTGCTCCTCTGGCTGTGGGGGCTGTACCCGGACAACGCTGCCACTTAGACAGGTCCCGTGCCCTTGGCAGGGACAACCTGTGGCTTTTTGAGCTGCCATTCACTGCAGTTTGCTCCTGGAGATGCCACGGTCATCTGCAAAGTGTTAGCTTTTGCTGTGTAATTGGGTTAAGTAAAAGGAAATTTTAACAGCAGAGTGGGCATATATGTGCACATGTGGATATGCGTGCACATACGTGTGTGCACACATGTATAGATGTGTATGTCTTGCCCTTGTGGGAGCCTGATACCACCACACTGAGCCAGAGCCCAAGCGGGTGCAGTAGAGCCCAGTGTGACTCTCGGTTGCCCAATAAGAGGGACCCTCTTAACGGCAGGATGCACCCAGGGGTGTGGACCAGCACTTACCATTTCTCCACGGCTGCCTTTGTCTCCCTTGGGCCCCTGTTAAAGCACACGAGGCGGCTGTCACAGTGGCTGTTAGCAAGCTGCACTGCCATGATGCATTACCACCCAGAAGCTCCTTGTAAGGACCCAAGTGCATCTCTAAACAAACCAGCTCAGGTTGACATATTGGCCCACCCATCCCGAGGCAAAAAAATAGCCATTACTGGATGTTCTGGCAACGTCCGAGTTCATCTTACTGGTTTTCATCTCTGCCAGTAGCAGCCTCTGTACTGAACTCTGAGCAGCTTCACGCTCATGTTTTTACGAAGCACTGAGTGAACTTTAGTCTGTGTTCAGTGCCTTTGGCATCCTGGGGCAGGCAGGGATTTTCAACACTTCCCAGAATAAAGCTGTTCCCAGTTTAATACATTTATCAGTTTTTTGGTTTGGGTTTTTTTTTTTTTCCCCTGTGGTTTTTTTGCCCCTCTCAGGCCAAGTTCTTTGGAAAATCTGGCAGCTTGCTTTTGAAAAACTGCAATAACATTCTTGTCTTCTAGTCTGAGCCAATCTATCGAAAAACTTGCACTTAGGTAGAGTTGCTTCTCTTAAGCTAATTATCTCCCTGCAACTATATATGCAGCCAGAGACTAAGCCTGCATTTCTCTCAAGCTGCTCATCTTAAAGACTATTTTGTTTCCCTTGTTACAGCAGGACTCGGGATTTACTTATGCTGGTCTCAAGCATCTCAGATCGCAAACACTATGCTCTTCTACAAAATACAGGCAGAAAAAAAACAGCAGATACTTACTGGGCTTCCCGTGGGACCCTGAATGCCAAGCGGACCAATAATTCCTTCTTTTCCCTAGAAAAGAAGATATGCATGAACCATCACATGGGAACTGACAGTCGCTTTTACCACAGCAGGCTCAGTAAAGACACTTAAATCTCTTTGCTGTTTTTCAGCAACATGATCGTGGTATTTGCTGTAGCTAAAATAAAACTTCCAAAAGGCAAGTCCAAAGACACAAGCCCTCATAGTACGGTTGTTACAACCCACGTAAAACCTCAGAAATTCCAGAAAAAGAAAGATTTCAGTGTAGCTGGAGTGGTCTGTGCAGTGGTCGTCATAGCAGTATGACTGTCTCCAAGGCAGAAGAGACCTGTGCAGATGTGGTTACCTACAGATGTGTTCAGGTGGCTCAGAGGTGGTACCACGGCCGTGGCTCGTCTGCCAGGCACGCGGCGAACAGTGCCCTGTGCTCCTCATAGCACCCTGTAACCTCACACAAATAGAGGATGGACGAAGGGAGAAAATCCTCCCAAACCAAACAAACTGAAAAACCACTCACCATGAGACCGGGCGGCCCACGTGGTCCCTGAATGCCTTTGAAACCAAAGTCTCCTGGGGGGCCCTGCAAGCAAAGATGAGATGCCAGGTTCCCTTAATAAACGTACCCCATGTTTATGCCCTTGCTTACAGCTCTGCTGCGAGGACAGAGGTGCTGCCTCTTGTATACGGGAATGGGAAGGTCCAATTTTTAAAAAATTCTTTTCCCACTCCCGTTTTGCAAACCTTTTACTTTTCAGCCCCCCTTCACCAGGAAAATGATATGCTGATAAAATGAGTCTAAATTTCAAGTCAAGGCTCTCAACATTAGGAATGCATATTGGTGTCTCCGGTACAGACTGATGCTGGAAATATGAGTGTCTGAAAGATGGTCAGGTGAGGAAAGCTCCAGGGTCTACAGGACAGGCCTTTTCACTCTACCATCTACCCATTTTAACAGGAATAAGCTCCAACAAAGCATATGTAAACACACGCTCATTTAACAAATGAAGATGCATAACCTAAAGAAAGTTGGAACCAATTAAACTTCAATAGTTTCTGCAGAGCTGCTAATAAAGTCTTTGCAATGAGTATTGCATTGTGTGTCCCCAGTATAGCGAGACTAGAAAGCCAACTGGTCACAAGACAGCCTCTTACCTTTGGCCCAAACATGCCCGCAATCCCTGGAAATCCTGCCTCGCCAAAGTCTCCCTGCAAATAACAGCCAAGACAAACACAAGAACAAAGAACAACAGTAAGTTCACATTGAACGGCTGGTGCCTCGAAAACGCGCCAAGAGTTCAGCAGCTTCAGAGAAAAAGAAAACCATTAGTCTTCTTCACTTTAAGCAGGATTGATGAGAAAAAAGTATGAAGAAAATCTGAAGGAGGAATT
Source organism: Burhinus oedicnemus (assembly GCA_008921705.1). Lineage (NCBI taxonomy): Eukaryota > Metazoa > Chordata > Aves > Charadriiformes > Burhinidae > Burhinus > Burhinus oedicnemus. The sequence goes on along the minus strand of VFFE01007119.1, from coordinate 1,315,128 downwards.
ACACAAACATGAGGCTAGAAGCAACTCCAGATCTCATGGATCACTCATAGACTAAGCTTTTTTGCCCTCAATGCAATAGGCATACCTACGCTATTCCTAGCGGACGCTTGTCTAACCTGGACCACAGTAAACAGAAGCAGGTTGGAGAGCATCTACTCTGAGATCAGTCTTGGAAGTTCATGCTGTAAAAAAAACAGCCTCAAAACCCTTTAAAACAAGCTCTTCTTCTATTTCTAATATCAACTGGGCTGACCTACTAATGGATAATTTCAAACTACACTCATTCAAGCTGTCAAAAAAATGCATGTTCCTACAACATAACCTTCCATTCAAACCCAGGAAAACTGTGCATATCACCTAATTCTTTTCCTATTCAACCCTGCAGGGATTTTTGCTCAATTTCTCAAGGAAAAATAATAATAAAATATTTGGAAGGCCATCAAGCTTGGATTAGCACATAACATGCACTCTGAGAGTAAAAAAACGAGACTGGGTAGCATGTCCTTAGAGAAACACCCTTGTTCACCACGTTTGAGATGTATGTCCTTTGATATTTCTAGGCTTCTCAGATGTCAAAATGTGAAGTGATTCAACGTTAAAAAAATGGGTCAGAAACATACACCAGGTGATTCATCTACAGTTTTAGGAATATCAGAGATGGAGAAGGCTTGTTTGGACTCTCGGCAGGACGACGTGACCCATGCTTTACAGGATGTTTTACAATGTCTTGTTCAGCCTAGTTGTGAATGACTCAAGCGATGGGGTTTCCACCACCTCTATTATTACAAGGCTATTCCAGAGTTAGTCTAGAGACTTCACTGTTAGGAAGTTTTCCTGCCACGACAGTGAGAAACTGCTTGGCAAGAAAGGGCTCGGTTGGACTCGGTGGAGTGTAAGAAACTTTCCGAGGATACAAATTGATTTAACTGCCCATTTATGGATCCTGGAAAGGAAAACTGCTACTAATGGAGGACTAAGGTCTTTCCTGTGTTAGGAGAACCAACCCAGCCCTTTTTCTAGAGGAATTTCGGGCAAAAGTAAATGGGAAGACAGAAAGGTTTAAATGCCATGGAGTCATCTCAGCTAAGGGGACCTGATCACTAGTTATGCAGCGAGGTAGGCAACAGCAATACCGGGCAAATGAACCTGCCACTTGTGGACACAAGAGGGAAAATTATATTGTTATTATGTTGTTGGCTACTATCTTTCAGCTTGAATACTGCCATTACAGGGTTTTATATAAAATATCCAAACGTGTATTTTAATTGAGGTAGTTGGGGCTAATAATCTCATCCCTTGTTTTGTATTAGTCCTAATCTCTCTTTTCCTTATGTTAGTTTTGTATCTGTTGCCTAACTAGACCCTCTGACGGTGGTCATGTTCTTGGGTTGCTCAGTCTGTCTTGGAAGAGGAACGGTTGCACAATGTCTGTGTGCGTCAGATGGCTGGAAATCCCACTGGTGCAAAGATGCTGAGCAGATAGAGGGTATATTAAAAGAGTTTTGAAAAGGTCCCTGCTTGGGGGTTTCTAAAAGAATCATAATAAGCAAATCTGAAGAATTTAAGTAGTTATACCCTTGTGAGACTCTGAGAGCATCTTCTGGCCTAAAAAGCTCTCAGTCTAAATAGCTGCAGTATTCTCAATATAGCCTCAGCCTGATAAAGTGTGACACATCTGCGCTAAACTGCGTACAGTACAATAAATAAAAGCAGTAAGGATTAGGAGCCTGCCTTGCATACAGGTGTGGGAATTTAACTTCTGCTTTGACCGAGGGCTCTCGGTGTTTCTCCCACAGCGGGCTCTGAACTCGCAGCTCCACCACCCTCAAAACTGTGCCGATGACGCCTGCTTCTGCACCTCCTGCGTGTCCCCACGGAGCTACAGACCCCCCTTTGCACCTTTTGGATGGGTTGGAGTGTGCAGTTCACCTCCTACACTCAACACCTCCCACAGGCTCTGTGCACCGTGCTCATAACAGCTCTCATTGAAGACACTGCCGAGGGCTGTTTGGGATGGCTCTGCAGCCCGGCTGCCAGCACACACCACAGCCTCGTAACCACAGGCACGAGGATGACGTGAACAGTCACGCTGTCTTGGGGACCGCAGGCGTGGATTAGACATCTCTGTGGACAGGCAAGCAGCAAAGACCATGGAAGCGTGCACGCTGGAGAGAGCTGTGCTGATGCTTCTGCACTCATGCACAAGCTGGTTATGGGTTCTCCTGTAAAAGACCCTCCCAGGGTTCACCCTGCTATCCCAGCCTGCGGATCTGCACCCTCTCCTGCAGGAGACAGCTTGGAGCCAGGTCTGATCAACTGTCTTTATCACTAACCGGCTGTCCTTTGGGTCCCGGATCACCGGGGCTCCCTGGAAGGCCCGTTCCTCCTGATGATCCTCGCTTCCCTGTTTGGCCAGTCTGTCCAGGCAATCCTCTTTCACCCTAAAAATAACAGAATTCAAGTAATTCCAAAGGACAGGAGCTAAATATAACAACACTCAGCTGAAATAGCCATAGATGGAAAGCTGGTAAAGAGTGGCTCATCGGGATAAGGAATGTGGTTTCATCAGGAGATGCCTCAGGTCTGCTAAGGCGGGTTGTACAGTGTGAGAGCAGCGATGGGCATGGCTGCATCCCCTCCTGAGCTTCACGCAAAGCAGGAGCTTCAGCAGAGCTGTACTGCCTGCATCGGGGCTAAGGACAGCAAGGGGCTGAAATGTCTTCTGTTGGCAGTTCCATATGTTATCTGTCCTGACCTGCAGTTTCTCATAATCTCTTCCCCCCAGCAGGCTAGCTATTGATGATTAATCCATCTAAAATGTTGAAGACATGCCAAGACTTCAGCTGGAGGACTTCAATCCAGTAGGCTGCAAAGCTAACATTTCCCCGAGCACCAACTCTACAACTTAAGGACAGGAGAGGAGCTTCTGAGACCCACCACCACACTTTGCTCCCCACCCCTTGCCAAGCGCCAGGAGCAGCACAAGCCCCAGCTACTCGATCTGAGGCACACTGGGAGAGAGGAGCAAAGGCGGTGAGAGCCTAGGATGGTTGAGCCGCTGGAAAAGGGGCAACAAATTTTCCTGGAGCCAGGGTATGAGTCTGTTATAACGACACAAGGGTCTTTCAGTCATTTCTGGTAACAGCCTGTTATTCTATGCGAGGCAGCTGGAGGGCAGCAAGTGACAGTTTAAGAGTGATGTGTTATGGGAGGCATAATTTAAATCAGATCTGATAGCCTCTCCAAACCCAGCTGGAGTCTTCCTATTTACAGAGTCTTTCTACAAACAGTTGAATTGCTGTTGGTCCAGTTTAGATCCTGTGGCCGGCCTGGACCAGGGGAAGGACCAGGAAGAAACCCCAAGGTCACTAAAGCAGCTTGTCCCTGCTTCCACCCAGAGAATGTCCAAGCCCATACTCATTCCAGCCATTCCAATCCAGTAAATATATGCTAAAACCCAAGTGGCACTAATTTCCCTTCAGCAGTTCAGGCCTCGCAGGGGACAACCAAATTTCCCAAGGAGTCGTCCATCCTGGACATCCTACAGGCAGGCTGTAGCAGTTCCTTTGCAACTTCTCCAAGGTCGTGTTTTTTTAGCCAGGTTTCTAATGAAAGAAGGCTAAAGTGTTCATAGCGTGGGTATGTGTATATCTGTAGGCTCCTGTGCTCAGTGAACTTTGGCAAAGGAGGAAAGGTCTCTGGGACATTCAGCTGCTGTGAATGTCATAAAAATGGATGGATGGATGGATGGATGGATGGATGGATGGATTGATGGATGGATGGATGATGAGATGGGTGATGAGAAAGATCTACTGAGCCTCTAGCTAAGTGAAATACGGCAGCAGGAGTTCAGACTTTATTAGACCTTGGAGAATCCAAGCTCTAGAGACAACAGGCTTGCAGACTGGATTGCTCATAGCAGTAACTTAGGGATTCAGAAACTTACCTTGAATCCTGGTGGTCCTTGTGCCCCAGGGAGTCCCGGTATGCCAGGGTTGCCTCTTTTGCCCGACATCCCTGTCACACCTTCTTCCCCATCATCACCCTGCTCTCCCTAGAACAGGAACCCAGAAGAGGTTATGAAACAAGACGCTCTTTCCACTTCTGCACAGATTCTGGGGGGACAGGGAAGTGGTGTGATTCTGCCCTCAGCAAGCACCATGCATCTGGCCATGGGTGGATTTGCAGAGATGTATATAGAAGACTGTGCATGCAAGTATCTCTCAGGCTAGAAACACTGGTTTATTTACAGCCTTGGCTACGCAAAGGCAGCCGCTGCCTCTAAATGCATGTGAGATATGAAGAGGAGCATATGGTCTGCTCTGGGTACAAGTAAACTGGAACATCTACAGCTGGACTACATACATTTCTCCTGTGCTACCTTTTAGTTTTCCAGCTCCTAAGTTGCATTCGCTATTGATGCTATAAGTTTACAATTGCAAACTCACCAGCATCCCAGGCACGCCATCCTTCCCAGGCACTCCATCCACTCCAGGGGCACCCTCTTGACCCTGCCGTCCCACCACTCCTCGAGGACCTGGTAGCCCAAGGATGCCCTAAAATCACAAAGGTGTTAGTGACGGAGCTGCCGGACGACATTTGCTGGGGTAGCATATTGAATTTTTACCTACCGGTGAGCCTCTGCTCCCTGCATTGCCCCGTGCTCCTTGCTTTCCTTTTTGACCCTGCAAGTTAAAAAAGAGACATCTAAAATTGCAGCAGTTCTAGCACAACTCCACTTGGGAGCCTGACTTCAGGGTGTGCTTTTGGATAATGGTTGGAAAGAGTTTTATAAAAAGGAGATTTATAAAGTCAGTTGCTCCAACACTGGGGAATGAACTGCTATTTGGTTTTATTACAAGCGATTCTTCGTATGTCTTGAGAGTTCTAGGGCAGGAATGAATAGCTAGAAGGCAAGGACCTACATTTTTCCTAATACAGAGCAGATGAGGACAAATAAAGCAGGATGAACTCAAGGGAGGACTCAGTGCACTGGCAAACATTAGAACAAGATGCTTAAAACCTGTGTCCTCTGTCGGTTCATTGACAGCACAGTGCCGAACCAAGGACCCAGCAAGTCTTCTGCAGGGCGTTCAGTAAGAGCTTTTCTCTGCGAGGTAGCTCCCTCTATTTTGGAAAGTTAATGGAAATGAAAAGTATCTAAAGTATCTTGTATCTAAAATTCGCAATGCTGCTTTGTGAATAAAGGCATAAAAGAAATACTCCTGAGGTTTATTAGCTGTAAAAAGGATTAATTTCTGCAGAATGAATGGAAAACTCAGCCTCATCACCTTCACTAGGGCTCTCTTAGTGAGGTCATGTACTAAAGCACTTTTAAATTGAAGCGCTGTATTTTCTGTGCATTGTTTCTCCATCTGCAGAGGACCAGGCAGGCCAGCTACATGAAATAAATACTCCTGGGGGTGCTTTCTCTGCTATTCATTAGACCCAAAGGCAGTTCCAGATTGTCCATCGATGGGCAGAGTTTATTTATCTTATCACCTGGTACACTTTTTGCCAAGAACACCTACTGTAGGTTAAACTATCTTCTGGCATTACCCCAGCAGGGCCAGATTAAAAATCCTGGCATCTGCCAAAAGGGAGCAGGAATTTGCTGACTATTGAGGTCACATACTTACGTTTTAGCAAATAAAGTCCCTGATCTGTGAGAATAATTAGCAAGCTGTCATTACAGCCAGATGTGGAGGTAGGAGTAGGTATAAGGTACCACAATGAACCTTGAAGGACCCATGTGTGCTGTGTTTTCTAGCTCAAAAAGGGCAAGAAGTTAGAGGGGCTCTTCCAAGAAACATGAGAACTGCATGGATAAATGGACTCCAAATCTGGATGGTTTCAAGCCAGAAAAGTTTATGGTTCAAGTGAAAGAGAGAGACACTTGCCTGGCTCAGACCTCCTTAGGGACAGGCAATCCAGCTGTGGCTGGAGGCGCTACAAACAGGGGCATGGGAAAGAGACACAACCCATGGCAATGACTAAAGACCTGCCCAGATTCACCCATCGTGCTGGAGCTGTAATTGTCTTGATCTTCTCCAGCTCCACAAAGCCAACAAACTATTGGGCTTGGACACTCAAATACATGTTTACAGCCCTCCCACTAGGTTCTCCACAGTCCTTCAAGGGGTAGACCATAGGCCAAATGACACATGCTGGGGAAAAACATGAGAGTCCTCTTAATTAGACCTTTTTTTAAACTTGGGACACTACAAATCCACCCTGCTGAAACCTACCACATCACCTTTGGATCCCTTTGCTCCTGGCTGACCTGGTGGTCCAGGATCCCCCTACAAAACATAAGCAACGAAAATTTGCTTGAAATTCTATTCTGGCAGTATCTTGCATGAAGTATAAAGAACAGCATTTTTTGTGGCCTAACAACGCTTCTCCAGCTTGTTTCTGAGCCACATGTTTCTAATGGCTCTTTACTAAAGACAATCCAAAGTTCCTGCTTCCATCTGAAACATCGAGATCTGAGGGGTAACACTCCTCAGAATAAACTACATCCACTGGGGAATGCAGCAGCTTTACCCATTTCTAGGCCGTATGGTAGAACACTAAGATTTTACCCCAAAATAGAATCTGTTGTTCTTCCCAGCAGCCCTGCAAAGAATGGGAATTGATTCAACTTTATTTCCTAATAAACTACATTTAATGTGCTACTGCACTCACAGTTGCAATAGTCACATATACAAATTAGACGCTGCCATATATAGGCAAGGGAATAAAAAATTCTTCCCTTAAATTTAGTTTTAATTTAGTCTCTCATAAATGCACTGGTTTGAGAGGAAACTCCATGCAGGCAGGATAATATGGTCTGGCCTCACAACGGACCAGCTCTCACCAGTAGCTTATCAAATGTATCATTTCCAAGCGGACCCTTCCACTGTCATTGTCGTCTTGCACTGTCCATCTCCTAAGCTTTCTGGTCCCTCTTGGATCATTCAGAAAAGACAGTTTTGGAGACAGGCTTTTGGGAGTGCTCCCTGTTCTGTCACCCATTTATTGGTCTCAACATGGGACTCAAAATGCCCATTGTATAGGTCTGGCTTATGGAAATGCACACGTCGCATTTCACAGCTCACCACACATTCCTTACTGCAGCCTTTCCTACCTTCCTTCCTTTTTTGCATCTGTTTTTCACATGCATGTGACATTGGGTAGCTTACAATAAAGCAGCATCTCTTACAGGTAAGCCTTGCTGTCCAGGTTTTCCTCTTTCTCCGTCAAGCCCTTCTTGACCCTTAAATAAAAAACAGAGAGGGAATGTGTGTTAGTTCTTGGGTACTTTTGTGGCAATGGGAAACAAAAATGGATGTAACATGCTGTATGGGGCAGGAGAAGATAACACATATCTGCGTTCTGCTAATACAGAAATGTTGAAGCTTTTGTACATGTTCCCATGGATATGCATTGGAAGGAAACAGCTAAGAGGAACTGCTAATCTAAGCAGTACAGAAGGCTTTCTAATGTGCCTCTAAATACACACAGCATTAATGTAAGTGAACAGTTGGAGACTGCTGTCCTACAAAAATAAGGCAGGAGCACTGCTACCCTGGTGAATTGAAATTCTTCTGTACGTTACTGTAATGGGTCGCTCTGACCAGCTGCTTTTGGATGGAGGTAAGACTTCATCCATAGAGCCTTTGCAGATCAACACTAATCAGCTGCAGATGTCCTGCAAAGAGGGTGTCAGGAGCACAGGGGAATCATTCATAACCCTGGTCATCTTCTGAGAGAAATCCTGATAAGAGTTTGGAAGCTTCCAATCCTCCAAGTTAACAGAGATCTTCCTATGAAAGACTGTACAGCCATGGGAAAATCAGTCTTGCATTTTGTCCAGCAATGTCATGACCTTTCTTGTACACATCTTCCACAGAGTATTTCCTTGATAATCACAAATACCTCTAATGAGATGGTCCTGCTCATTCATTCAGTCTAGTGTGCTCAGGCAGGTGCACGGCATTGTGAGATGTTGACCTGTAGGACCTACATTTGCCTTCAGCAAAGTTATTACCACTTTAAGTAAATATATCTGAATTGCTCCTCATTTGAAACACACCCATATGCAGCGGTTGACAACGCACAACAGTGGGTTATGAATTGTGACTACTGGACAAAGGGTAGACCTTCTGTGGGCTGATGCAGATTGGAAGGACTTCCTCAAGACAAACATTTCTGAATCCTGTGTTTGGAATAAGACTCACAGGATAACCAGGGTCTCCAGGCTCCCCTCGATCACCTCTGTCACCAATGGGGCCCTACAACAATACAACAAAGACTTAAGGTGGATGTAAACAATCGGTCATCTGCAATACCTCAATGGCTTGTGCGTGTTCTACAAGTAAGGAAGAAACCCAACTAGTCCACCCGCAAAAATCAGGCCAGGATTGATTTGAGAAGGGATTTAACATCTTACTCTGTCTCCAGGTGGTCCCTGCGGGCCTTCTACCTTCCCGTCATCACCTTGTTCTCCCTGTGAATAAAAATGCTAGTATTAACAGACAGCAGATTACATGGCAGATGCCTCTGTACAGACCTGATGCCGTCCTCCCATATCATGGGCTCCTAAGTCAAAGCCTCTGTTGAATTTACTGATTTTTAATCCAAAGAAAACCTAAATGATTTTTTTGATTGTTTGTTTCATAACCTGGAGTACACTGACTCTTCACATTGCTTTCCTGGTTTCTTTGGTGGTTGTTTCTGCCTGGTCTAACTGTCCTCCCTATGGAACCAGGTGCAAAGAGTTATTTTCAACAATTCCTAAAACTAAGCAAGAACCGTGTAATTAGGACAATATGGGAAATAGCTCTCTGCCTCTGAATTTTATTGCTGACAGTCAAACTAAACTCTTTAATCAAGCATTTCCCCACCCTCACTGAGTGCTGCCTGGGCTGTCATGGGAACATGGGTGGTCTGGATGGGCTCCCTGGTTGTGTGCCACCATTGTGGGCTTGTCTAACAATCGATCAGGTGAGAGAGTCAACCCCTTACACACTTGCTGTGCGACCAGCTCCGCTCATTGATGGGATGCTCCCTAGCAGGAGCTCAGAGGTCATGGTTTGGCTGGCAGATAACATCACCCGGGTTATTTATAACTGAGGTCTCTCAAAAACATCCATAGAGAGATCCCTCAAGACTTAACACAGACACTGCCTTTTTTAATTCAGTCGTATGAGTCACTTGGGGTCATGGTGTCCTATTTTCTCTTGAGTGTAGCTCAGAGATGGCTATTTCTTTGCTCCCCATAGAAGACAGCTACATTCCAGCTCCTCCAGTTTTTGGCTACTTCATATCACTGAGTCTCTGGCACTCTGGCTCCTTAGGATGAACGTGTCTCAGAGCTCCTTTGATGTTGCAGCTACTGGAGAGAAAAAGTCTGGGGGTTCTGGCACAGTGGAGCTGCTGTGTTTGGACTGCTTGGGGTGCTCCTAGAGACTTAAACATCCAAATCTCTGTAGCTATGCAGAGCCGAGTTTTCCACAGGCAACAAAGGTTGCATCAGCCCTTTCTGGTGGATGCATGACTATCTTTGACTTTCTCTCTGGGCTACTCTCATCTTCTCTTTGAGTTGCAGCTGCTGATGGTAAGGGTGCTTCGGTAATTTCTCAGTGATCCTGCCTCTGAGAGAAGGCATTTGGGGTGCTTTGCTTGTGTGTGATGTTTGGTAATGACACATTCGGAGCAATGAATAACCCTCAGTGAGAAAACTCAGATAGTGGAGCCAATAGTTTCTTTTCTGTAGGAACTGGGTCATGGTTTGGAACCGGGTCTGTGCCACTGTTGAGAGAGACAGGCTGACCCACGCTGGCTTCACATGGGCTGAGCAGCAGTATTGACATTTACAGCTTGGTAGAATGAGGCCCAAGATTTGGCAAAATCTCTTGCAGTTAACCTTGACAGGTAGCAAAAAGCTCAGTGTGTATCTCTCCATTAGGTGCTTGACGACAGTGGCATTTTCTTTCTCTGCTGCTGCTGCGATGTTTGTTGGATGAATGTTGCCAGGATTTCGCATATACTCACAGGTTATGGTTATACTGTCCTTAAGAGGTTGTATGCTGGGTGGTGAACTCCAGCAGACTTGTCTGGGGTTTTGGGGAGGTATCATGGTAGAAGAAATATATAGGGAAACTGTGCCAGCATGGCTTGAGAATATAGCACTGAGAAATACGGATGGAGAAATTTGGATGGTAGAGAAAGGAAAATAAAGCCTAACAGGCTTTGCCAACAGTTTCCAGCACTACTGAACTTGCTGGTTGAAGTCAGCAGCAGAATACCTGGCAACTGGTTTGCTTTCTAGCCACTATCCAAGGAACATAGGATAGAAGGGAAACAAAGCCACCATTTCTCAGGAAAAAAAAATAATAAAATCCCAGTATACGTGTTACTATGCTGAAGTCTTGGCACCAATTGCTTCTGCTCAAACAGGATGTGAACACCTCGCCATTTGGGAGAAGAGTGTGATGAACTCAAGAAAAAGCTCATAATTCTGGGGACTCTTGAAGAGCATCAAGACCCACAGACTTTCTCCCCAACACTGAGTTGTGTCTTTGTGTCCCTTTGAGTCTAATTCCCACCTTGTCCTTTATCTTCTGACTGAGAAAATCCTGCAGGACTGGTCAGCTCTAGGACTGTGAGGCTGAGCTCCTCCAGGACTTCCTGATGCCTCAGCTGCTCAAGAGGGAGATGAAAGGTCTGCTCTAATTCTTTGGAAAGTTGCAGTGAAAAAAAGTTAAAGGGCAGCAAAGTAAACATGTTGGGATACAAATGGAAAATGCATGGAGAAGAAGGGAAGTCTTGTTGTTGTTGGCTCCTGTCCCAAAGTGAGATACACCAGTTTGTAATTTTTAAAAGGATCCCATCTGGACTGCTTTAAGCAGCTGCCAAGTGCAGGCGTCTGCTCTGAGCAAGGCCTCTTTGAGGAGCTGTAAATGTATTAAATGCAGCAGAGTAGCTTGCTGGTATGGCACAGGGGAGCTGGATTCCACAATAATGCCTCTCACCAAGCCACTTTCTTCTCTGGAAAAGGGAAGACCTTCCCCACCATTATATATCCTCCTTCTTCAGCACAGCTATGTTTACCACATTGTTTAAAGCTCACAGAGCAGTCATGCTCGTATTTCATTTCCTCTTAATTTCTCAGATTCAGGCTTCCATTTTCATGTTCGCACGTGTGTGCGAGGTTACAGACGTCCAGAGGGCAGGAATTTGTCTGTCCTCAGGCTGGGATCCAGGCAACTCTTAGGAGAAAAGAAGGAAGGATGGATAAGAAAACTTAGAAGCCAGACTTTTGTAGAGCACCTGGATGCTTCAGGAAATGGTGCTGGAGGCTCCGCACGCAATGCTGGGCTCTCCTCATTCAACTGGAGCTGCTCCCCAGCAAGGTGCCAGGAGACCCGCTGACCTCCGGGAAAGATGTGAGTGAGATCCGGCTGTCAATGGTCATTAACAGATCTGACTGTTCTCAGCACGATGCATTAGATGCTTTGATGTCTTTGTCAGGCTTCAGCTTGGATACTTCCATATAGAATTAATCTTATCATCCTTGGTTAAGGTATTACATAGCGTTGCTGTGCTCTGATAACACAAGATCCATGTTACCGCTGAGAAAGTGCTCTTTTAGTGTCCATTTACAGAAGAATATTTTGTTCATGAAGGGGAGAGTGCTTCACTGAACCCTTCAGATTAATAATTTGGGGACCATTTACTACTGAAATGATGGGAGCTTTCAAGAAGATGGCAACTTTCAATGTTTTAAAATAAAGCAGCAGTCAATTTAAACAAGAGAGATACGTATCTGCACATCTCTTATTCCTGCTGTAAAGCCAACGGCTGATTTTGCTTTTGGTAATCACGACTCACAACTTTTTGCCGGGGTGCTCAAGTTTCAACAGTGGGACTGAGAAACCTCTGGCCAGGCTGACAATGTGCTTGGTCGTGAGCTCTTGCATTATTATCCTGGGCTGGTTGTGCTTGGCTAACACTTGCTACTTCCTGCATGGCCACTCAGCAGAAGACACCTAAGGAGTAATGCTGCTGAAGTCTGGAAGAGCAAGAAGTGCAGCTCGGGAAGTGGATGGGGCTGAGGGTGGAGAGGAAATGTCGCAAGGCAATGATGGAGATGTGGAGCAGTAGGAACATCCCCAGCTATTCTTGTGCCACAGATGTGTTTCAGCAGCAGGAAACGAGAGAAAAAGCAGTGTGACCATTGTTCATCCATGAAGCAAAATCTCTGAGGCGTGTGAATATCTTAGTGGAACACAACAGTTCACCCTGCCCCACTGACTCCTGGCCACCAGCACAGTGATTCACTGCTGCACCAGGAGTCTTCTGGCAGAGCACAGAGAGCAGCGTGAACGGGGTGTCCTGACACCCCGGAGCTTGAACTGAAAGGACATATTCAAAGCCCAGCAAAGACATGCCCTTGCTGTCCCTGGCCATGGCAGGGGGGTTGGAACCAGATCATATTTGAGGTTCCTTCCAACTCTAACCATTCTATGATTCTATGATCTCTGTCCCATAACTCCTTCTATAAGCAATGAAGCTCCTGCTTGCTCGTGTACAGCTGCAATCACAGAGGGAATGCTGAAAACTGTCTCGGTGATGAGGAGGTAGAGAACAAGAGAAAAGAGTTCACGCATCTTTCACCTTCATGGGGACCCCAGGACTGACCAGTCCTAATTACCATCACTCCCCTTCCCACACGGAGGGAGGGAGCATCACTGTGGCTCCTGAAGGCACGTGAGGGGCTCCAGCGGCACTGCGAGTACAGCCAACGCCAGCTGGGCCGTCCTCGGAACGCGGAGCAGCCAGCTCCGCCGACAGGAAACCATTAAAGCGTGAGTCACTTCTCCAGCCTGAACTGGTTACGGCTGCGCTGACTCAGCAAAAGGGGAAAAACACAAGGGGAAAGCCGCCATGGAAAGAGGGCTCTGACTCAGGCCAGCTGTGGCAAGGGAGCGCGGTTGAGGGGTGGGGGGGGACTAGCGAGGTAAGGGGGTGGCAGGCAATGAGGAAAACGGAGCAAGGGCAATGGAGAGGAGACCAGTTCTGCCTTGCTTACAACACGCTATCGGCCGATTTAAGCACAGACGGACAGCTTGCTGAAGATCAGCTAGTTTGTACAGGGTGTTATTCTGACTTGATCACAGAAAGCCACTAGTCTGATTTCTTTTGTCTTGGGGATTGAGCAGAATTTCTGTGGATGCAGGAAAAAGGTGTCCCCAGAACACATGCCGGGTGGCTCAGCCACCAGCGCAAGGGCATGTGGTGTCTGGAAAGCATGGGCTAGAGGCACGGGTGTCCCAATGCTGATTTGCAGAAGCAAACCTGCAGCAGGAGTTAAGTAGGTGGCCGTGCTGTAGAGGAGGCACCTCTGCCTCTGCTGCAGGTAGAGGAGGAGAGCACAGATGCATGGGTGTTATGGCAGTGGGGCAATTCTCTCCACATCAGCTCAGCTTCCATGCCAATGGAAGACAAGATGGCTAAACTCTGGGAACTTACCTTTTCCCCCTTTGGCCCTGGTGGTCCAATTGGCCCTGGTGGTCCCGCATGTCCCTGTGGAGAGCAGACAGCATGTGAGGAGACAGGAAAGAACTGTTTGACTGAAGGTCCTCCCTGGTTTCCTGTCATATCTTATGAGCCCTGTGTTGTGCATCCCAGCTTCAGAGAGACACAGGGATCATGGCAGGGCTGCACCAAATGTATCTGAAGGAGTTGTGAAAGAACTAAACTGAACTCAAGATCAGAAATAAATCATAGTTCAAGAACAATTTTGCATCGTGGAGTGGCAGTTTTGTTGCATTTGAGAACAGATAGAAGCTGGAGGATGAAAATAAAATGCTTACCTGGTAACCCTTTAAGCCAGGTTCCCCTTGAGCACCCATCCTTCCTGGAGCACCCTGGAGAGGCAAACACAGAAAGCACCATGAGAGTAGCCCGTGGGTATTACCCCACAAGAAGAGGATGCACTGGGCTATGCAAAGCAAAGCTCAGGACCACGTGGGAGTGCGGCCACCCATTCTGCTGGCCACCGGTGAGCTTTGCTGCAGCTCTCTGAAATGCTCTTGCTTGGCTTTAATCTCCTACACATGGGGAGTAATGCTAGGAGTCCAGTCTATGTCTTTGCCACCCTGCAGCAACAGGTGCCCTGCCTCCTTCAGATTTGCTACCAGAAATGACTGCACAGTGTATGCTTTTCACCTGCCCTTCTGGATGTCTTTATATTCAAATTAGCTTTGTGCTAGGAAGTCCACCAGCGAGACCATTCTCACGCATGACCTAATCCTAAACTACTGGGAGGAAAGCTTTCAGTGTGGGTTCTGAGGCCAAGAAAGGAGTCTTCTGGGTTGTGATGAGGGTACTGCAGAAGCCATTTATTACATCTTTAGCAGACTGAACAAAAGGGTTTAAATCAGATCATCAGATTAAAGTGAATTGCAAACTTTCCATATAATCCCATTTAGCGTGGAAGAAAGCTCTTTCCACAAGACAGAAATGTGTTCAGTCCAATAGACTGCTGCTCAGATATTGCTTTGCTTCCTTGTGAAATAATCCATGGAGGCTTTGCCAAAGAATATGAAGGGAGGATATATGGGGAGGCCATAATTTTTAACGCAGGAAAACACTATCAGTGGAACCATCGCTCATTTGCTACTGTTCTGAAACTTCCATGATTCCCAGTTCATAAGTAGGTCCTTCTTTTTCACTAAGTTCTACCAAATATAGTGCAAGAAGGTACTTACAAGGAGGTACTTACTACTTACTGCTGCTGTCCCAATGCATTTTTCTCACGTGCCTAAAGCAAATTAACTTTCTTCCCTCTCCACCATACTAATGCTTTTCTCTCTGAAAGCCTCACCTTCAGTACCCAACTCAAACCCTTTCCCATGCTATATTTCTTCTTGCTGCAACTGTTTTAGATAAGTAGAGCAAGAGTGGGTGTAGAAACAGGGCAGAAGTCCAAGGCAGAGTTCCTTAGAAGAACACAGTTTGACTTGGAAGCAGCTCTTGCCATGAGTGTGCAGTCTCAAAGGGAAAGATCTTAGCGAAAAATAGCTTATCAGCTCACTCCCTTTGCAAGAAAAATCCCCAATATTTCAGCCCATTTGTGGAGTTGTGAACAACCACCATGATGAAACATGAGCTGGGCTGATGGGGCACCAACACTACCACCACTATGGTGCCTCTCCTGCCCTGCTCAGAGCTACGCTGTTTTGGTCAATTAAACCCATCTAACATCATTTCACTTTCTGCGTTCTGAAGCCTCTGCGGGACTCTCTGCCTCATTCAGGTCTGTGCCCACCACTGCTAGTCATGTTTCTGTGTGTTGTGTTCAACCATTTGCAGAGCTCTTCTCACCATAGGTCCCAGGGTACCTCGGGATCCTTTAGGGCCTTGGTTCCCCTTCGGCCCCTCCTTCCCTGGAGATCCTGTCTCGCCGAGCTGCCCCTGGTAGCCCTTGCTGCCCTGCAGAACAGTAGCACTGACATTAACGTAGGACAAAACTGCTTCTACAGATAAATACCAAAGATGACCAATGAAAGGGAGATCCAGAGGAGGAGACGCAATCAATGGAAGATGTTCCTACCTTCTGGCCAGGCTTGCCCTTTTCCCCTTGTTTTCCTGGTTTCCCTTCTGGCCCCTAGGAGAGAAAAAAAAAGCTGTTGGAATGGGAAAGCAAAGAAGTCCCATCCCAACCAGCCACTCTCAGGCCACTTCCCTGGTACACTCAATCCTGACAGCGTCCTCACCCATCCTGTCCTATTCCCATGGGAGCCAACAAGGAGGCTAGGAAGTCATGCAGGTAAGGCTATGATTCACAGGTACTACAGTCAGACTATGGCTGAGTTTGTTCTTGAGCTGCTCCAAAACATGGAGGAGAAGGAAAGCTCATTGCTTAAAGGTGGAAAGATCTCTGCGCCCAGGTGACTATAGGACAACAAGGCTGAAAGGTGGTATTTTCCATCTTCAGATCACGTCAAAGGCAGGTGATGGAAAATTGCCATCTGATATGTCCATCTGTTCTCAAGGATGCAAAAGAGGGATCTCAGAAGCGCTCCTTGAAGACAGCACCCACTGAACTGAAAAATGGTACCTACCCAGCCACTGCTATAGAAAGAGCTGAAATGTGGAAAACACAATTTACCCTGGCCCCCACAAAATGTTTCCTCTGGTCTGCAGACAGAGCTGCCATCTCTGCACCGCTGCTTGACAAACAGAGGTGTATCTTTCACCATCAACTACGGCCCTGAATTGGACATCCATACTTTCTACATGGTTCTAGGATAGTATGACCATTGCCTCAACAGCAATTCTCCTTATTTTTACCTTGTAAAAACAGGCAGCGGTTTCATTTTCTATCTACCTGCCATGCACAGCTTTCTGCTCCCAGTGTGAAAACCTTCCCTCTATTTGTATTACTGTTACTGCAACACACAGCACACCGAAATCACAACATACTGATCAGGCAGCTAGAAATGGAGTGAGACGCAAAGCTTCGGGTGGGAGCCACTGCAACGAGGGACAGAAACGCTGGCCCGCTTTGTGCACCCAGCGTGGGTGCCTCACGCGCAGCAGAACCTGCCGCCCCTCCTTGCACCCACACAGCAGAAACTAGCTGTGATGAGCAACTAAGTATAGCACGCTTTCCTTAGGGAGCCCAAGGAGTTCATTTTTTCAGTGTTTGACCCCGTTGGCTGCAAGGCAGACAACATATTTTGGATTTGACAGCAAGAAGCAAAAGTATCACTGAAGAAAATAATTCATGCTTTTTGGCAATTGCGACAAACTTTTCAACAGCATCTACACACCAGCACGGCATCTCTCCCTCTGCTCTCCTGCCTCCCAGTTAAGAAGTTAAGAATTTTCACCACCGTTGAGGTCGCAGAAAAGTATCAGTCTCAGCTGAACAAAAGCAACTTACAAAGCTAGCTGTATCGGAAGGTTTTCACTCTGATCTGAAACACAGGCCTCATAAGTGCCTGCTCTGAGCACAAAAGAGCAATTCAGACTTATTATAGCCCTAAAGAATTGTGCCAGTTCTTCACTGCCCCAAAGGGAATAGCTCCATTTTACCCAAGTCAAACATTTCAAGAGCCCACCTTGCCAACACTATTAGAGCTTCACAAAGGACAGGTCCCTGCCGAGGAGTGCACAAGTCCTGTGTTCTGTTGTCTCTTCCATACTGCTCGGGGTTTTTGTTTGCTATTTTTTGCTGCCACTTTCCAAGAGATCACTTTTGGAATTATTTTCCCACAGATGCTGAGCAGCCGCAATACGCGATGAATTGCGGGTGCCAAGCCTCCAGCATCACCGATGTGATTTACACTTTTGACAGGAGTACAGAGAAATCCTCACCAACGAAAGCATCAGCCTGGGAAATGGCCAACCCCATCCAGCGCTGCAGCTAGCTCACCACTGGACCCGGGACCAGGTCCCTCAACTTCCCCACGTATCGGTCGTGGTATGTGTGGCAAAGCAGCAATAACGCTCGCAGGGTCTGTTCTGCAGCAATACTGTGACGCTTAGTGGCTTGAAAATTTGGAGAGTGAATAGTGGAATCACTCACAAAAGTTTACTGTCAAAACACGATGTGAACGAATAAAGACACAACTGGGATTTCTAACTAGCTGCATAGTGTTTTTCCAGCAGTCTCCCTGGACTATGCACTAAGATCTGTTGGAAGCACGGGCAATAGATGTTTCTTGTAAATGGGAGAAAGCCCGTTTTAAGCTAAATCTGTTCCTGATGCCAGTGATGGCCAAGCCCTTGATCTTCTCCAGCAGAGTTGTTTCACATACTCAGCTGCGCACCTGAATTGCTGTGCTCTTGAAACAAATACTTCCATGTTACAGTTCCACCCCTGGGACAAGGATGCGTTGCGCTGTCTGTAAAAAATGCACACTGGTGCATTGATGAGATGTACCCTTTTATCATTGCACAGGGCAGATGGACCCTGTTCACAGGGGAGGTCACGGGGATCTCACTGCTCATTCAGAAGAGATTGAAGTAAAGCCTGGTTCCCCTCACCCGGATACATCTCCTGTGGAAACAACAACTGAAACTTGCTTCTACCCTGCACTTTGCTTTTTGAGAAGACAGGTACAGGCCTTAAATCTTCCTGAGAAACAAAATATCCACACTGCTCCTAAAATCTGCCAGCATTCAAGTTCATGCTTGTACCCACAATCACAAAGTACAGATACAGGGTTAGAGTCTTCTGGGAGAGGGAAAAAACAAAGCATAAACTCAATTTTGACAGTCCAAGCCCTGCTCGCAAAATTAAACTTGATTCACAGAAGACCGTGCCATGTTCAAACAGGGTCTCAGCTTTCTCTGGGTTTCTTCAGCTTGTCTTTCCCTGTTGGTAGAGTCCAAACACAGATATGGGCTCTGATAAACTGCCTGTGCCGGCTTTTCCCCTTATGACACATTGGGCTCATTGAGCAGGGATGTTCATCTACTCCAGAAGGCTCTCCTGGGTCATCCTCCAGCTGGGGTGTGGTTCCTTCTTTGCCGGAGAAAAAAAAATTGGCAGCCTCTCCAACTCTTGTCAGTGATAGTGAGACCAGCTGTCACTCGCAGTAAACCATGGAGATCTTCCTTTGAGCCTCCTTCACTGTTGTCAGGTCTTGTCTGCTAGTTAAAAGCTTTGCTGGTATAAATAAATGGGTCAAACCCTGCTGGCGACACCATCAGCAAAGACGTGGCCTGGATTTTGTGGCCTGAGTCACCTCCTCGAACGGAGTAAGCTCTATCAGCAGAGGATATTTCTGTGCTCTACCAGCATGCTTTCTAGGACTTTGGCCAGCAGAGCTCTGCTGGTGAGCGGGAAGCCTACCATATGTCTGATTTTCCTGGATGTGCTTTCTCCAACTGCGCAGGAATTTTGCCCGGATGAATTTAGAGGCAGTTCAACACTTGTCTGGGGTTCCTAGATATGTGATATCTCTACTTGTGATGTTCCAGATGTGGTTGCCGTTTGTTGCAATCCCAGACATTCACAGGACACATATGCAGTGGTTTGCACAGTTCCCGGAAATCACTGCGCTGTCACATGTCACACGTTACACAAGCAATAACAAGCACAGCAACAACTTTAGTAGCCTTCAAAAAAGGTCAGATTCTTTTTCTGTCCATTCTTCTGACTTATCCGGCCAGGGATGGAAAAATCAGGGCCAGAACGGGGAGGGGGGAAAGGATAAAGATAAAATTCAGTGAGATTGTAACTTCATCCAGGGTCTCCAAAGCACATCAGGAACCTAGCACCTTTTGGTACCTCTTTCACTGCAATGTGAAGTTCCTAGGGTTCCTACTCTCTTTAGCAGAGACAGCAATGAGGGGCAGAAAATGTACAAAAGCCTATACATAAGAATAATTAATTCCAAGTTCTTTTTGCTGGATTCAAATCAGTTGGATTAGTGTGCCAAGGCACTAAACACTTGATGCTTTTATTCTTGGAGTTTGTACACATTTTGTTGTATGCTTTAGGTTATTGGTTTGCTGAGAAAACAAATCTTCTTTCCAAGCTTCTTCTGTGAGCGGGATTATTTTTAAATCATGATTTCTCTTTATATACTACACTCTTCACTAGAGAAGCATATCAATATCTCCAGAAGATGATGGTATTTGTGACCAGGGACAGTGGAAAGCAGCGGTTTTACAAAGTCACATGCCTTCAGGTATGCCAAAATATCCAAGGAAAGCAAAAAAATTATCGTCTTAGGTCTAGCATGTTTAAAATCTCATTGCCAGCTTCAGTAAGGACCCAATTTTATAAGTTTTTTTTAGTACGGCCTTAGATACTCCCCTAAGGAAAAAGCTGGATAGTTTATTTTCCAATGCAAATTGATTAAGTTTTAAGGAAAAAAGAGGCTTTCAGCTGCTGATGGCCTTGGCAGCAAAGTCAGGTCTCTCGCACGGCACAGCAGTAACGTTTATTGGGAGCGAACAGATAAGCAGCCCTGCTTTAAATTCTCAAGACATCAACAGGTGAAATCTATGTTACGACAACAACAGCCAGAAAAACAAAATAAGGAAGTTGAATGAACTGCAGAGAGATATGCCCCAAATGGAGCCAAACAACAAACACTGTTAAAATCCAGACCCAAACTTCCCCCACATTCAGTGATGCTCTGCTACGTGCACTAGATCCGGAGAAGTGGTTACCGAGACGCGACTCACCGTCCTGGTTTGACTCAAGGTGAACTGTGGCTCTTGGCACTTCAGAGAACAGATACGTTTCTGCTTTGCTTGCAGACTTACAGCTCGGCACAGGAGGGAAGCTCTATGAGAGCACAGTACTGATGGGATAGCTTCCCAAAGCCTACCTCAGGCAG
Source organism: Burhinus oedicnemus (assembly GCA_008921705.1). Taxonomy (NCBI): domain Eukaryota; kingdom Metazoa; phylum Chordata; class Aves; order Charadriiformes; family Burhinidae; genus Burhinus; species Burhinus oedicnemus. The sequence goes on along the minus strand of VFFE01007119.1, from coordinate 1,294,774 downwards.
GTTCAGGATTACTCAGGACTGTTGGGTGTCATTGAGTGAAGGTCTGAGGTCACTACTCCTCCCTACCAAAAGTGAGGCAGGAAGACATAGAACCACCAGAATGCAGCTACTGAGTCAAGAAAAGAAAGTGCCAACGGTGATGGAAAAAGATGGTGATAGTTTGAGGCACTGGACATAGAAAGGGCAGAAAAGCTAAAGCAGTAATAAAGGTAGGAAGCATGAGACACAGGCTGACCGTGCCCATATTGTCCAGGGCCCAGCCAGCGAGCTCGTTTCAAGGGAAATGAAAAAGCCCCATATCATTTCCTACTGCTCAGCAATGTCTCCATATGAGAACCTCTACTTAATAAACTTTGATCGAGAAAAGCCTCCCCCCATGGAGGACAGTTCACAAGCACTCAGGAAATTAGCGGGATTATTGGGGCCGGGCATTTGAAGACATAAATGTTTCAGATTTATAAGAAACACATTTCATAATCACTCTGCCTAGCAGTAGTTTGGAAGGGGAGGAGACAGGGCAGCAGCTCCTGAATGAGTATGGAGAAAGAAGAAAGACTCAACTGTTCTGGAGAAGAAAGACCTGATTGTGCTGTGAGGTTCAGGGGGCTTCACTGGGATCACTGGGAAGTAATGGGCTCTTGGCCTGCTTGTGGAAACCCGAGTGGTGAGTGCAGGTAGAGCTGGCTGGCTGAATTCAAAGAAAAAGCAAGATGGAGAAATCCTATAAGAAGATCTTGGATGGAAAGACTACAGCTAGCGTCACTGTGACTTTCCTTTCAGCTGAGTTCCTCAGCTTAAAATGTAGAATCCAACCCAAAATCTTGTATCCCAAACTCTGCTTCAGTACAAGTTCTTATCTGAATGCAGACATTGCTTTGAAATATGCCACTTTTGGTCTATTTAACTTGTTTTTTCTAAGCGGTCACAGTGTAAGGCAGCAAAGAGAATCATGTACAGAGCAGTGCTGTGTGCTCTGAGCTGGTCTGGTTTGGTCTGATAGCCCTGAACTACCACTAATCTGTTGTTTTTGGGAAAATCCCTTTTATTCCCCTCTTTGCCTCTATTTCCTCATCTCTACGGAAGCACAGGAGACAGAAGTGCCAACGAAAGGCCTGATGGGTGGGAGGGAAGCGCAGGGAAAGTGTAAGCCCTCATCCTCACTGAGCTGTCAAGCTTTCATACGTGATGGCACCAAAATGCTCCAAAGAATTAGCCCATGTTGGAAGCTGACTACTGGGAAGAAAGGAATAGACAGAGCACTTGGGCAGTATAACTCTTGATTTACACTAATGAGCACTACTTGTGCTCTTTGTTTCCTCCCTCAAACACTAAGGGTTAATGTCTTCTTTTTGAAGGACACAGATGCCCTGGGGTTGTGGAAGAGGAGGGGAATGAAATCCTCCCTTGCAATAAGGAGGGGAATCTTGGAGTAACTGCACAAAAAGTGCGTCTCCTTCGTCTGAGTCAGGAAAGAAACCATGCCAAGTCAACGGGATTTATTTCAAATTCTGGCTCATTTCTACTCCTATTAACTCTAAACGAAGACCAGCTGGGATCAGCCTGCCTTCCCGAGCAGCAGAGACCAGGCAGAGCTGGCCGACTTCACTGCAAGGGCAAACGGCCCCTCGGCTGCAGGGGAGCGACCTCGGTCCCTGCAAGGAGCAGTTCCCTGGGGACTGGGAGAACTCTGTGATTCCCTGCAGGATTCCCAGGGCTCACAGGCAACCCCGGTCCACTCCAAAGGTCTCAGCGGATTTGGTGGACTGAATCACAGACAACAGAACAGCAGACAAGGGGGAAAAAAATGCGCATACTAAAATCTCCCAAAGAACAAAATCCAGCATGTACCTCTCCACAAAAGGGAATGTTTGGACTTCCACAGGAGAGGCCGGGACCATCAGTGATGCACTGACTATGAAAGCAAAAGGAGGAGAACCTGACTGCAGCTAAGGGCAGAGTTGCCCAGGGATGACAACATGGCTTGGAGAAGGGGACGGAGAGAGCGAGCTGCGGAGGGCAGCCGCGCAGAGGCACTCGCCCTGACCCTTGCTCTGGTCCGATTCAAAGCAAAGAGCTAGAGCACTTTTGACCACATTCCTGAACAACTTTATTCCCCTTTAATTTTTTAATGCAAGGCATGTTTACGGCTTTGCTGGATATTGGTCCACACGAGTAATGATAGTCCAAGGCACAATCACACCCCACAGCTGAGCGCAAGCACCCTCAGCTATGGAAACTGGATTTCAGTATAGGAACTGGCCCTGCTGGTGTAGCAGCTATTGGAAAGGACAGGCTATAGGGCAGGAATAGTATGTCCTGCTGTGTCCCCTCCTCCCGTGTGGAAGGGGTAGCTGTGGCTTGGGATGTGGATCATGCAGAAGCCCAGGAGACACTCAGCTCTGCAGCAAAGGGTCCCTGCCCTTTGACAAGCAGAGATGTCTCATGGAAACATCTGCTGAGATGTGTCAGGCCCGTGGGCCAATACAGCCCGTTCCGAGGCCCTGCACAGGGCACAGCAACGGGGCTGGGGAGCTCCCGGTTCTCTTCTACCTCTGCCACCGACCCACCTTCTTCATCACCTCGCGCAAGTCACTTTACTACTTTGTGCCTCTACTGCTAACACATTATTCAAGGGCAAAATTAGGAGTAATATTAATTTCCTAGATTAAGGGTGTGAAGAGCTCGCTGTTACCACTGACACACTGCTGGGGCTGTCACAGCCCCCCCCGCACACTGAGCCCAGTATTCTCCATTCCTTCCATTGCTCAGTCGGAGGGTAATCCCACGCCCTACAGTTGAGGGATTTTAAGAAACTACTTTCAAGTAAGGGCTCCACAGACAGCCTGTAGACCAGGGCACGAAAAACAGCTTTTCCAGGAAAAAACAGCTCAGCACATTATCAAAAAAGCCCATGGACAGCAGATATTAAAACCAGAAGTGACTCCAGGATTGTCCTTCAGCAGCCTCAGAGTTTTCAGGGAGCTGAATGCCATGTAAGTGATGTGGCGTTGCCAGCTGTCGCTGAGCTCATGTGTTCGGAGTGAATGGCTGGATTCAGCGACAGCAGAGCGAGGCGCTTTGTTGCAGAAAATCTTTGAATTGTGTTTTCAATGGCAGGAAACAGAAAAGAACAAAGAGCAAAAAACCACTCTGGAACAAATTCTGCTGTAAGTGATGTTTGGACAACTTGGTAATAGAGCAGCGTGTCGGATGAGAATGAGCTCCTGCCCTACCCTGGCATTACAGAGCCCAGAAACCAGCCCTGTCTCAGCTGTGACCACAGCGGGCTGTTTCTGGAGTGACTCTGCTAGCTCAGAGCAGAAGGACTATCCCGGCCAGCGCGTCCTTCTTCCACTTCAGGATTGTAGCCTGTAGATGATGGAGAAACAAGAACACAGTGGGAAGGATGCTGTCCTCGGGACACCATCCCATGCTGTGTGTGTGGAGTTGCTGCTGCTCTGGGGAACGACGTGGCTGAGACCACAGCACTGGAGCCAAGAGCCACAAGTTCACCCAGCACTCTGTACTAGGCGGCATAGTAGCTTTATCCTTTTCAAAGCACTGTAAGTTCCCTCAAAAAACCTCCTCAGATCTCTGCCCCAGCCCAGCTCCGTCGCTCTACCCTCTTGGAGAGCAAACAAAAGGACTTTGGACCTTGTCACATCAGAGCAAAGGGATTTACCAGCCCTGAGAGCTCTTTTGGTCTGCTGGTGCACATCTGCACCACGCAGCAGGGCCGGCACATGCAGCCAGATCTTCTCTGATGCAATTGTTTATGGCGATTTATACCATTGGAGTGTCTGGCTCAAAGCTTTCCGAGTCCTGACGTGGCTTGAATGACACTGCAGATAGGATTTCAGGTTAAAAAGGAAGTGGAAAAAAAAGAACTCGGCTCCCAGTTTTGCTGAACAACGAGGGATTTTCTTGTTTCAGAGCATGTTGTATTTCATTACCTACAGGCTCTCCAATTGCTTTCCTGGAACTGTAAAAACCTCGCTATCAGATGTCTGCCTTGTATGACAACCAGCACATTACGAAAACCACAGTGCACAGCTACGGAGAGCAGCTGGAAATCCACCACCTCCCTGCTGCCAACTGGCTTGGGCCTTTCGCACAGCCACCGGCAGATCAGTTGTCCTCCAAGGGAAGAGCTGAAATGCCGTATTTTCTGTCGGTGGGGAGGAGAAGCAGCGGAGACGAGCACTTTTGTGGCTGTTACCCTCAGGGACCACTTGCCTGTGACCAGGTTGATGGTTGCATACCAGTGACTTCAACCTTCGACTCATCATCCTCTGTTGCAAACAGCAGGATCAACTGGCAGCTGGAACCTTTGTAAACGTACAGGACTCTCCAACAATGTTGTCTGGATATTTCAGGTTCCGTGGCACTATCCCCTCATACAACGACAGGTCAGCATATAAATTAGCGGTTTATTTTGGCAAACTACACCGTGACACTTGCATTGCTGATGCATGCCTTGCCAGGGTTCGATGGGCTGTTGTATCTTTCAGTCTCCCCACAAACTGCAGAGACATATCATTGTCCTGCCTTTCCCGTATGGAAAGTCTGGATCTCCAGTGGACAGCTCCTGCTCTCACTCCCCGCACTGTTGACCCTAGGATCTGCATCTCCAGCCAGTCTCTCTGAACGGAGATGCCCAGACAGTTCCTGGTGCTTTGCCAGGGAAACAGATTATCAACTGCTCACTGCTCAAACAAGCCAACCAGAGGTCAAATGGACAAGTCCAAAAGAGTCAAGATCAAGAGAAGGCAAGAAGTTTGTATTAGAGAAAGATGGAAACCACTGGGAGGAGATAATATGTGAGACAGCAGCTTAGGAAAGGTGCATGTCTGATGCAATTTTTGAAATCTCAAGTGGATCTTGCACTCAGATGTGTGTTAGTGTTTCAGGTGCTGCTCTGATTTCTCTCTCAGGACCAGAGGGACAACTGGCCCAACTCTCTGCTGAGCAAGAACTGGAATTGAACGGAGCAGTGTGAACTTGGACAAAGTGACCAAAAGATAGAGGATACTCGTGTATCTCAGCTGCAGCTGCCTCGAGTCCTGCCAGCCACAGCTGTGAGACTCATGGACCATCTCAGCTGCCAGGTTTGTTTGCTGAAATCCACTGGCTTTGAAACATGTACAAACTACCCCTGGAGACTCGGCTGGGGCCTCCCTGCTGCTTTTGTTTGAGATTTAAAACCACAGTGGAAACCGGTTTTCAGATATGTTAATACTGGAAATGGCTGAGCCAAGTTAAAGCTAACAATCTTTGAAAAATGTTTCTTGAGCACCAAGGGAAGTTGGTTGTGCTCAGTCAGTAATGTTGTATCAGCATCAGGATGCCTTTCTGGAAAATAAAACCCTGCTCAGTAAAGCCAGACGTGCCCTTGCTGTAGGGATCGATCGCTGGGTGAACGTCTCTCTTCTGCATGACCCAGAAGGGCAGCACAGACCCTTTATGCTTCCTCCAGCTTTAGCACCTGTGAAGGTGCTCCAGCACATCCCTTCATCTGCTGCCTCCCAGGGAGCTCTACGACTGTGCAGACCGAAGAACTGCTAACCTCTTTCCATCCCTTGTGCTGGCCCGTTGCCATGTGGTGTGCGAGCTTGTACGTGCCCTGCCAAGTTCCCCAGCTTCTACCTGCTCTGCGGCTACATGGAGGCGCTGCCAGTACCAGGCCTTTGCCCCAGGCCAGTATGTGCAAAATGGGCTGAAAATGTACCAGCAGTAAAGCCAGATCATGTCAGAGCAATCAAGTGCTTCATTTCCTACATCTGTCAAAAGGACAGTTGATCCTGAAGTACCACGTTCCTTTAGACATAAGCAAAATAGAGATTAAGACTAAACATGTCATTGATGTTAAGGAAAAATCTTCAAGAAGTGGTGTAGCTGCAGGGACTTGTGATGAAAAGGGTTTTTCCAGAGGCTATTGCTGCTTGCGGAGGACATGTCTTTGTGAGTCCCCTCTAGTGCCGAGGCAGCATGCACCATAGGGCCAAGCCAAGGCGTAGGAGAAGCTTGTCTCTATATCAACGACTGCAGATGGGCATCAGCTTCCTCAAGCTAATATGAATCTCTTCCAGAAGCAGATGATGAGCTACACACTCCCAGATGGAGATCAATTTGTTGGCACAGGTAACTAGGCAGACCCTTGTGTGCACGTCTCTCCCACTAATGGCACAGAAGCATCAACATCTCCCCTGTCCCCGTGGTAGATGAGCAGGATATCCCAACAATATTGGAGCAGAAGCAAACATCTTTAGCCCAGGGAAAAGACAGTGGATCCAGGCAGGAATGCAGTGAAGCACAGATGTAAGGACTCCTGGGTGTCATGCCAGGAGAGACCAAATGAAGATGCAATAGCTAAAGATGAAGTTCTCTTTAAAATCATCTAAACTGAGTATTGGGCAGCGTAACATTATCACATTAGATGTATTAAAACCATATGCAACATGCGTAATGTGTAAACACACAGTTCCTGCAACACATCCAAAACCAACATACCTCCTCCCTGCAACGCAAGTGCCTCCACACCTTCCCCAGGCAATTTCCATGCCACCCTAAAAACCCTGGACAGGAGTTTGCAACCTTGGCATTCGCCCTTGGGTGAATACCTTCAGGATTTTTCCCTGAGATTTTTGTTGTCTTCGTTATCTTTGTCCAGCAGCCTCAAAAACCTCTGTCCATTGTACACGCTTGTGGTGGGCTGTGACTGTGGTGGCTTTTGTGGCGTGTCTTGCAGAGGATGGGTTGACTTGATATTCCAGCTTCCAATCCTCGGTGGAAAAGGAGGGGGTTGCAGTTATCTCTAGCGATTTGCATCTCTGAGCTGTAAATGTTATCTTGGCAGAAATCTAAGGAAGATCCCACTAATATTTGTACATTTTCTCCATGGGAAGGTAGGATAAAAGTCTCAAAATAAAAACGGAAAGAGAAAAATTATATAAAATACTTCTGTCAGAGGACTTCCATCTTTAAAATACCTCAGCGAGTACAGGAACACCAGCCTGTCTGTTAGGTAACGGCCAGGCGTTTGGCAGGGGAGGCAGCGCTCTCTGGAGCCTGTGCGGGTCCCAAAGGCTGCTTGAGTTTATACATAAGGCTATACAAAGGAGCATATTAAAATAGTAGATGGAAATATAGCACTCTGCAGTAAAAAAAACAAAAGGGAGTGATTATGAGCAGGAATCTTGGCTCTATTGACTTTTCTTTTTTTTTTAAATAAAACAGAAAACGGCATCATGTTCCCAGGGACATGCTGGCAAACAGCAAGGACGGAGTCTCAGGGAATCTATATTTTATACTCTATAACTTAATATGGCTTTTGCATGATTTTTGTATTTTTATTGGTTCTTAAAACACGCACAATATAAACACATGAAGCAGCCAGAAGTACAGCACACGGAGGGCCGGGCGCTGAGGGCGGCGGTCCAGCCCTGCCAGCCTGCAGCTGGGAGGGAGCTGGGATATTGGGGACCACCCCTCGCCCGTGGTACTATCCCAATCCTGCAAAGAGCTCCCTGTGTGTACAGAGGGCTGTGGCCGAGGATGGCCTTATTTGGGGCAGGACTACAGCCTTATTCTGCACATTTATGGTGCTGCACCACAGTATTAAAGCCAATGTTTCCACTTTCTAGTCGAGTCAGTGCTCAAATCCCAACCTCAGCCCAAAAATAACATAAATCCAGACCCTTTGCTGCTTCCATCCCCTCCCACCCTTCTCCCTGCCCTCCTTTTAGCCAGCCACAATGTTACCAAAGGGAAAAACAACATGCTTGGACATCGAGCATCCACCCTGTGCTCAGAGGTACCTGCCCTGCTGCCTCCCACCCATCCCGGGCAGGGATTTCAGAGCTGTCATCAAACTTGGTTAAACCTGGGCTACTCGTTCCTTCTGACACGCCGGAGCTGCTCGCACGCCTCCTGGAGACATGTAGGGTAGGAGCCGGCGTGTTCTCCAGCTGCATGAGGAAAAAGGCTTGTGCTACAGGTGAGCAGGGCCGCTCCGGCCAGGCTGGCTGCATCCCGACTCAACCAGGCATCGCTTTGCAGAAAGAGCCTCGCGAGCCCACGCTTCTGACAACTTTGAGCCACAACAATAATTACAATGAATAAATCATATCGTCAAGCTGATAAACTCCGCGTTTCAAGCAGAAGGGCCTGACTTGGCTTGCAGAGCAGCCCACTGGGGCACTGGGCAGAGCGATCCTCCATCTGGCCCCACCGAAGGAGCCCCAGACCCTGCCCTGCTCCTCTGACCCCACAGCTCTCATCTCGGAGCCAGAATCAGTTTTTCTTTCTGTGGCACAGAGATCAGACCTCCAAGTGAACCAGACATGCCTAGGATATTCATTGAGGATTCAGGAATAATTTCCTGCTAATTTCTCCTATTTGTTTTCTATATTTAAGGGGGAAACCTTAGAAGGGAAAACCAGAAGTAAGCAAGTAGTCATCAACCAGAAGTGAGAGAAGGTAAGACCTGGCCATTTCCAAACTCCAGGCCCAGGCCAGCTGTGGCAGCCAGGGAAAACTCAGCTCCTTGCAGCCTCTGTACCTCCCTCTGACACCCTGCGAGGTGGTCCATTTTACAGCTGCAGTAGAGAGTGTCCCACAGCCTACGGCAGACCAGAGAAGTGATCCACATCTCAAGGGTGCATCCTGACTGAAAGACCAAACTGTCTCCTGGATGTATTTTTTCCACAAAAATAACATACTTTGCGACATTTGCAATAAGCCACATCTCAAATGACCTCCTGCCCTAAGTAGTGTCCTGGTTCACTGCCTGCATCTCCCTCTCAGTCTGCCCCAAGGCATTTTGCTGCAACATGGCATGCCCTGTTACAGTAATATTAATGTCTACAGTAATTATTGCCCTTGTCAAAAAAAAAAAACAAAAAAAAAAAAAAAAAAAAAAAAAAAAAAAAAAAAAAAAAAAAAAAAAAAAAAAAAAAAAAAAAAAAAAAAAAAAAAAAAAAAAAAAAAAAAAAAAAAAAAAAAAAAAAAAAAAAAAAAAAAAAAAAAAAAAAAAAAAAAAAAAAAAAAAAAAAAAAAAAAAAAAAAAAAAAAAAAAAAAAAAAAAAGAAAAAAAAAGAAAAAGCCTATTTATTTCTTACCAGGGTTTAAACTCAATCCAGCCTCCCAGACACAAGACTGCAAACTTTCGTTTGACCTCTTGTTGCAAAAGGGTCTCGTCTCTTCAGACGAGCTGGTTTGCCTTTCGCAGCCCAGGGCTCGGTGTGTGCCAGCTGTGCCCCGACGCCCGAGCTGGGGAGCACGTGCTGCACCTCTGGGCTCACGCTGAGCCACCGGGAAGGTTAAAGTCATCTTGCACACTGGGGTTTACACAAGAGCATGCAGCACTCTGCTGATCCTTTTGGGGCAAGACACAACTGCTAATTTGGAAACCAGAGTGCAGGTGGCCCTATGGAGCTGTGCTGGGTCACTACCCGTAACCCTGGGGATCTGAGACACACACACGGCTGCCCACGCAGCTCGGGGAGGAGAGCACTAGTTCCTCCAGGAAACCCACGGACCAGCTACGGGGGTAAGCGGGCTGGTTTTGCAGACTCACTCGGACACCTGTGATGCCGGGATATCCAGGAGGCCCTTCTTTTCCCTTCAGTCCTTCGTTGCCTTTTTCTCCTTTCTCTCCTTCCAGGCCTTGCTCTCCTTTGTCTCCCTGTGGAAGAGAGGAAGGTGGGAGCTTTTCATACCCACACAACACATGGGTCACTGTACATGGCTCTTACAAGGAAAAAACCCACCACATAATTAATATTTCAGGAGTCTGAAAGGAAGAGAGCCTGCAAGGAAAAGGATGAATGAGCATGAGTCATAATGCACTTGACATTTAACAAAATGAGCAAAACCAGGTTTCTTTTTTTTTTAAAGTCTCTTGGCTGGAGGAGAAGGAACTCCCCCATTACACAGGGTAATCTGAACCCCTTTGCTTCTCCTGCAATACGGCCTGAACCTCCCACGTGAATGAGACAAGCGGACAAGATCTGAAAGTCTCCCTTGCCTCACCCAGAAGCCCTGAGCTCGGGATGCTGAAAGATTTTTAGTAGGATGGGTTTGTCTGGAGCGGTCGCTTGGCTCTTGCTGCCAAATGGCAATCAGCCCAGGGCTCAAATAAACACGCTGCGAAACAGTGTCATCTTGCCCCTGTGAAGGATTTGAGGTCTGAGCAGTAGGTATCATGTCAAATCGTGTTCTCTGGCACAAAATTTAGTCAAGACAACCAAAAAAGGCCAATTCTGTACAGACAGCAGCACCTCCACTTTTGCAACCAACCAGCCTGTACAGAGTCATTTTCCACTTGCACCTGCGTTAGCGAGAGCACAGCAACATCTCTTCTGGTTAAACAAATGCTCCTGCAGTGAGCAGCGGCTCTTCTACTGTCCAGAGACAGGCTGGAAAGATCTGGTTTGGTTCAAGAGCTCTTGGGGACAGTCAGCGGTGACAATACAGAACAGTTGACTTTCTTTAAGGAAGAGTCTTTTGGTCCAACGTTCAGAGATAAGCAGAAGTAGAGACACATGGCAAATAGTTTAACTAGAATGAAGCAATAAACTGCATTGTTGTGGGACCGGCTGCTTTTTCTTTCCATGGAACAAAACTGTTGGTCTGTTTGGAAAGGCCGGCTGTGCAGGGACAGAAATCAGAGTCCTGTTCCAAAGGCAAGGTAGCAATTCACAGCAGCTATAGAGCACAGTGCAAACCCTGAGCGAGCACCTGGGGCTTTGCCAAGAGGAAGGGGATCTGGTTTCTTTACTCGCAAACAATGTTCTGGTCAGTGGTGCAGGGGAGAGTGATGGACAATTCTTGGTTTCCCCTGCCAGGGCCAGGAATTCCTGATTAGTTGGAAATTTAATCTGTAAAGACTCAAATAAAACAGACAAATTGTTGGAAAATAGATTTTGAAGAACTTGACCTTTTTGGAGATCTGATCAGATGCCAAAAATGTGGGTAGAGAAGTGAAACAGGAGGAGTCTGTTATGTGTGCTTGCAGGAAAAAATCCTTAGGGGGAGCAGGGCAGAGGCTTATTGCACAGCGGACCCAATAACCTCCCTGGCTTCAACCCGGCCCCAGGAACCATGGGGGCCTGAGTGGACGGAGATGTGTGCGAGTGCTGAAATATGCCACAAGAGTGAGGTTTACCTTGATACCATCTGGTCCGGGTGGCCCGCTGTCCCCTTCCAGCCCCGATTCTCCCTGCAAGACAGAAGCAAGCACCATAAGGCTGTGCCCAAATACGCTTTTCCCCCATGCTTTCAGCAGCCGCCTCGTGGCAGCGAGTCGGGCTGCAGGGACAAGAGCCCAGCCCTGCACTTTGACATGTGTCCTGTCTCGTACCCTAATGCTGAACAAGCTCTTCCCGGAGCAAGAACCGAAGTTCAGCCTCTTGCTTTATTCTGAGCCATAGTTTCTCCTCCATGGACCCTGCTGCTGGCCTGCGGGAAGACCTCCTTCCCTGTGTTGAAAAGGGGGCTCAGTCTGTATTCATTTAACCTGGGGCTTCCCCATCCTGCTTCAACAACTGACCTTAGTCCTGAGAAGGGACAAGAGCCACTGCCGGCTTCAATCCATGCATTCATCCCGGCCCTGGTTCCCTCCCACGTGTGCATAGTGTAGCCAGTGTTCCCCTGCTTAATGCCCGCCTTCTGCTCCAGCGTCTCCCTGCCCCGTGCGGACGGCATCCTCCCGGCTGCGCCCGGCCGGGGAACAGGACGGGTCTGTTCCCACACTGCCCCTTTCATACGTGAGGTTGTCACAGCACTTTGCAAAGTGGCACTGTAGCATCGGAGAGGCTCCTGTAAGCTGGTGAGCTCAAGCGGACAGGCTCTGCGAGGAAGGTGTTTCCACCACTCGCAGAAGAAACAAGGGCAATAAGGGTTACAGGATGCCCAGAGCAGGGTCTGTCTGCCCAGGCTGTGGGTGAACAGGGAACAGAGCCTCTGGGGAACTGGGACAACAGAGAAGTCCTACCAGAAGGTGACCATACTTACTCTTTGACCAATGAGGCCTTGCTCTCCAGGGACTCCCAACTGGCCAGGATCACCCTACAAAGGAACCACAGACACGGAGACAAGCTGTTTACTGACGGTGAGTCAGCATGAAGCACTTCCCGTTGCACGCCTCATTTTGACTTTTTCTTTCCTTCTCCCACACAAACACCTTCACTTCAGGAGAAGAACCTGAATCTTTGATGGCATCAAAACAAATGAACTGAAGGTGCCTGGAGCTGGCAAACAAATGGATCTTGGTGACAGGCTGCGAGGTTGCTCTGGGGGTACAATGGCCACAGGGCAGCTACCTCCCATGTATGTCCATCCAAGCTAACTGCTTTGCAAGGAAGAGAGCTCAGCAAAAGCAGGGGCAGAAGGAGAAGAAGGTTTGACCTATCATATAATCACCTAGGTTGGAACAGACCTTTCAGATCATCGAGTCCAACCATAAACCTAACACTGCCAAAACCACCACTAAACCATGTCCCTCAGCACCATGTCTACCCATCTTTTAAATACCTCCAGGGATGGTGACTCAGCCACTTCCGTGGGCAGCCTGTTCCAATGCTTGATAACCCTTTTGGTGAAAAACTTTTTCCTAACGTCCAGCCTAAACCTCCCCTGGTGCAACTTAAGGCCATTTCCTCTCGTCCTATCGCTTGTTACTTGGGAGAAGAGACCGACCCCCACCTCTCTACAAGCTCCTTTCAGGTAGTTGTAGAGAGTGATAAGGTCTCCCCTCAGCCACCTTTTCCCCAGGCTGAACAACCCCAGTTCCCTCAGCCGCTCCTCAGAAGACTTGTTCTCTAGGCCCTTCACCAGCTTTGTTGCCCTTCTCTGGACACACTCCAGCACCTCAATGTCTTTCTTGCAGCGAGGGGCCCAAAACCAAACACAGTGTTCGAGGTGGGGCCTCACCAGTGCTGAGTACAACTGGTCTGCAAGTGATGACTACCCAGATCAACTCCAACCTGTCCCAGCACTTCCCAGCTTTGGAGAAGGGGCAGCATGGGACTCTCACTCTCTGACTCCCCAGCAAGGACATGTTGCGCTGACAGCAGGTAAAGGGGTGTTTGGCAAATCCTGATGTCCTGTTCCTGAGGAGGGCAGCCAGGAGCACGGGAGCTGAAACACTCGTGCAGTATCAGGACGCCAAAGACACGGTAGCTCCAGTGAAGTGTCAGAAGGTTTGCCAAGGAAAACATGGCAAAGGATGGAGCTGGGGGTGGGGAGTGAAGAACAGCAAAGAGGAAATTGCATTTAATCCCCACACAGAGTCTGTTCAAAAGCTCTCCACACAGGAGCGAACCTTCAAACCAAGCGGAAAGGGGGTTAGGATAAAATAAACCCCCCTCTGAGCTGCTCAGCACAGGGATCTTATTCAAACAAAGAGATGGTTTTTATAGGCCTTTCCATGGGGACAAGAAGGTGCATTCATAGCTCCAGAGCAGAGCACCCTTCCCCCATAACCATTAGAGGAGTTCAGTCCCCACAGAGCTGAGGCTTGGAAACTGTGGCAGGACCTTGTCTGAGGCTATTTTTAAGTTTGGGACCTTCCTAAGACTCTTGTTGTTTCAAATTAGAAGCTGCCTGGATCTCTGGGTCTCAAGGACTCCCTTCACCACTCAGATTTTGGATCTGCAAAAGAGTTGAGCTTCATTTCCAAGGCCCTTCACAGCTCTTGAGGCAGAAGACCCCTGGGATAGTGCTTCTCCCCAGCACCGGCAGCCTCCCCCTTGGGACGGGTCTCAGCAATTTGTAACCAAGGGCTTAAAGTTAACCTGATTTTGTTTTAAACTTTTATCTTTTGTTGAATATGCTGTCTGCTTTGGCTGCTGGAGGGTGAACCTGCAATGCCAGCCAGTCCTGCAGGAACAGAAGTTGCTATTATCATCCTGGTCTGACAGAGAAATAGCACTAAGGGTTTTTCTTACCTTCATGCCAGGTTCACCTGCAAGGCCAGGTTGTCCCATTGAGCCAGGCGGTCCCTGGAAAAAAAAAAAAAAAGAAGATAATGAAAAAAACCCATTGTAACCAAGTAGAAAGCAAGATCAAAGACATAATTCCTTTAGCAGAGCTCCTCTGGGACAGTGGAGCCCTGGTTGCAATGTAATTACCTCCCCGGAGCTGGCTCAGGGTACGCAGCATCAAAGAGGCCCAGTACCCCCGTGTGCCTGGTTCCTGGGAGGGCTCTGCTCATCCCTCCCACCTGCCCTCTCCCCAGCCCTGTGGCAGCCCCCCAGCCTCCTCTGCCAAGCACCTCTCTCTAACTCCTTCCAACCCCTCTGCGCTCTAAGGTTAGTAACCACACCGTGGAGCAGCACTGGGACTAGTTAGGAAAGAAGGGAAAAGGTCCAGAATTAGACTTGCAAGCCCTTCACAAGGGTCCAGCAGGTTGGCTGATACAGTGGATAACAAAATGCTCCGCTGTGCTCTTCCTCCCTGCCTCCTGCACCCTCGCTTCTCCATTACCGCTGGTGTGAGCATGTTCTTGGTGCCACCGGTCTCGTCTCCGTTCGGGTTAAGCGTTAACGCAGCCGTAGGGTTTGCGGGCGCAGTGAATTGCCCTGCCTTTGCAGAAGCGGCTGCCCCAGGTAACACAGCTTTGAGCTGAGCCATTGGCCCCACGCTCCCGGAGAGGCATAGGCACAACGGTGCTGCCAGCTGCAGGACAGCTAAAGGCAGCCAAGAACAGCAAGGTTACACCAAACCCATCAGCACAAACTTTGGCCAGATTAGCCTTGACGTCCATCACCCACTTTCTCTGGCTGTAATGGGCCAGTAAACATCCTGACGCCAATGACTGGGCTCAGAGCAGAAATCCACGGCCCAGGGCTGTCGCCAGGCTGTACTAGCTGAAAGAAGTGCCTGGCAGATGAGATAATGTGGCCCTATCTATGTGAGCATAGACCCTGATAGAGGGGCTTGGCATCCCTCAGAGAGCCAAAAATGAGTGCCTGACTTGGAAAACTATGGGAAGTAAGATAGAAAGAGGAAGATGAGAGAGATGTCATTCGGTGTCCAGCTGCCACGTGCAGCCTTGCCATAGAGGGGTCACGTTCATTAGATATCTTTACTACCAAGATCAATTGGGAGCTTTAATCTCTGTACATTTGCTAGCACCTCTGGGAAGTATGGGGAATGAGAATCTGTAAAACAAGCCCAAAGAGGGGACAGCAAAGCTTGTCTTTAAAGGATTTGAGTAGTTTATTTACTTATGATATTTGTTTTCCAGACAACAATCTCCTTTCTCTTCACAGTTAGGAATAAAGGAAAAAAGAGCACACAGTCAAGGGAACACTTGGCTGCCCAGGGAATAAAGCCAGTTCCTCGCTTGCTGAAATGGATTCAAGCAGAGGAGGCGGCAGGGCACATGTTGGGTTTACGAACAAATGGTCAAGTCACGCAATGAGAAAATTCAAGCTCCAATGAAAGCAAAAATCCTGCTTTGGTTTCTCCAGAGGTGCCAATGCAGAGAAAGGCTCCTGGAAGAGTCACAGATTTGAATAAAGCTCTGTACTTTCTTGGTTGGCAACATCCAGAGTGGCTCAGTAGCAGCTTTCCAGCTCCCCAGTGTGGTTTACCACGCTGAGAACTCACTCCATCCAGTCTAGCAGCCATGAGAATGGAAACTTGCATGACTCATACACGTCGCAGTAGACTGCATTAAAAGCCACCTTCGCTGCTGTTTTCACAACCAAGTGAAACATCATATCTGTATTACAGCTCGGGACGTATGGGAAGGAGCTACCCAAGGGGAACTGGCACATGTGATATAAACAGGCAAGACTATGACACTACAAAGGGAGTGAAATCAAGCCAAGACTGCAGATGAGTTAGGGGGAAACCATGGAGGCATCTCCTGCACTCCATTGGGGCATTGTTTGGCGGCGGCTGCCGCTTTGGTTATGGTGTGTTTGTGCCACTGCTTCATGGCAACGGCAACCCAAAAGCACAGTCAGCAGCCAAGGCATTTCTCTGAGCTTCCTCCACTGGCTGCAGTAGCTTGTGATGGGACTGCCATAGCAATCCAGGCGGGCTGACAAAACCATGTCTTGTCAGCAGCGGCACCAAGTGAGGGGGAAAAGAAAAGGCCAGGTTTCAGTTTGAACTGTTCCTGTATTTGGTCCCTGACACTGCACCCCAGTGCAGAAAGGTGGTCCCTGGTGCGGTCGTAGAGCCATGCCTGGGACATGCTTGTTAGTGTGGTCGGTTTTGAAATGTTTCTCTTGTTGTGATGATGGGTCAGCAAATCTATCAACTGGGTGTCTATGGGCTGTGATGAAAATTATGCTTGAATTTCTGATTTTCACTGTTTGCTTTGGAAGGTGACTTTCAGACTTGAGGGAAATCCTTCCTGCTTGTGTCCCACGTGTGGAAGGATGTGCCTCTGCACATTTACTCCTCCCTCAGTCCCACTAGTCTCGATGCAAGGGGAAAACAAATAGGAGCAAAGATCAGACCTACCTTATGCCCGATTTCTCCCAAAGGCCCAGGTGGCCCCTGTGGTCCTTGCGGACCCTGCAAAACAGAGACACAAGGCTCTTTTCATACAACTGTGTTCATTTCTGAAGGGCCATCACTTCAATGGCCTGTAAGATAAAACACCAGTTCCCTCCCACATCATAGTGGAGCTACGCAACATGCAAGAGATGGCCAGTGAGATGGAGAGGCCAGCAATGAGTGTGCTGAGGCACCTTAACAGGCAAACAACAGCTCAGAAGGCTCTTCATCTTTCTGGCTCCCACCTAAAACGACTGCAGTTGGCAACCTGAAAATGCCTGCTTTACCCTCTCCCTTCACAGTCCCCACAGACGCAGAGAGCAGATGATGACCCCTCTCTTCCTGCTTCGGTGGTCCTGTTTGCCCTCCTTGAGGTCTGTGTCTTCACCTGTCACCTCCCAGTGCCTCCCACAAAGCTGTGGGTTGAGTTCTGACACCATTAGCCTCCCTCCTCCTTGCCCCCTTTCAGCTCTACCTACCAATCCAGCCCAACTCCTCCAGTTACACCTGATGCTGTCCCAGACCCAACCTTGCCCTTCTTTTCCCCCTTCCCTTCCAAAATCCAGCCCAGGCTGTATCCTACACTCGCCCTGGTTGTTCCACAGCTCCCTTTTGCTTTCCAGGGGTCTGACCTTGTCTTTCCTCATGCCTTCTAGGACTCTAGCCAAATCTTTCACATCTCTAACCATGCTGGAGTTGGCAAGGACAGAGAAGCTGGGGATGGGAATGAGTGGTGGGGTAGAGACAGACAGAGAAAGAAATTAAGTGTTTGTGTGTGTAAGGAAAGATAGATGAAGAGAGAGTGATAAGACAACTTGCCGGGTCGCCTGGAGCCCCTTTTGCTCCTGGAGGTCCAGAAGGTCCTTGGATACCCTAAAAAAATTAAAAAAACCCAAGGTCAGGTCCAACCCTATAGCAATCTTTCATGCCTCTCGGCAGTAACATGCATCTCATAAACACTCCAGTA
This sequence comes from Burhinus oedicnemus, assembly GCA_008921705.1. NCBI lineage: Eukaryota > Metazoa > Chordata > Aves > Charadriiformes > Burhinidae > Burhinus > Burhinus oedicnemus. Next base: position 1,277,289 of record VFFE01007119.1, on the reverse strand, counting down.
AAAGGAGTGGAGAGGTGGCCCCATAAGCGTGAGACACTGTCCAAGTTCTTTCTCCTGGACCAGGACCCAAAACTTACGGACTTGAGTGAAACCGAGGTTGTGAAAGGAAGCACAAGGGATGGACACTTACTGGGAAGCCACGTGCTCCGGTCTCCCCAGTCTCACCCATCTTCCCCTGTGAAGACACAGTTACAGTGATTAGCAGCTGGGAATGTGCTGAGACACCTGCGGCGCTTTGGCCAGGAGAAGCTGCAGTTCCCTTGGCACTGTGTCATGTGGGTACCCCCACGGGGGATTGACACCATGCCACGTTTGGCAGGCACTGGCTCTCACAGAGGACATACCTGCAGCCCATCTGGCCCCAGCTTGCCTGGCTCCCCTGGTCGGCCCTGCAAAGCAAAAAGACAAAGACACATTGGCAGGAGCACAACCTATTGGCGATGCTCTGCTGCCCCAGCCCACCTGCTCTTGCATTTCTTGCATCAAATATCCCCTCCAGTTCCCTTCACTTTTTGAGAGGCCAAACGCCCAGCATCCTGCCCTGAGGAACACCCCAATCATCATGAGCGTGGGCAATGGGCTGCATGACCTAAGTTTTTTTGAGCAAACGCTGCTTTGGAGGAAGCTGGGATTCTCAGCAGACTCAGCACAGCCCTGCCTGGCAGGGCATGAGATAAGGGAGATTCCCCATCCAAATTGCATTCACAGGGCCATGCGTGCCGTGAAGGGGATGGAGTCTGTGATGGTCAATGGTAGGACAGGGGTCCAGCTCTGCCACACTACTCTCACACCAGGCTGCTGCCAAAAGGAGAAACTCTTCCATGCACCCCTCTCAGAGCCTGTCGTGGAGCAGGCTCACCTTGGATGAGGATCTGCTCAGGCAGGGTGTCTGCCAGGCTCTCTTTGCACCAGGCATCTCCTGCCCTCTGTTTTTTCCTGTCCTGACCTAATTAACATGAAGTACGTCAGAACAGATATGTATTCCCTTAGGTCATATTTTACCAGTCATGTTAAATTGTTCTAATTTTTCTGCTATGTTCAGATAACAGTCAAGCGCACTCACTGCCAGTTAAAGCTACTCCCGTTCCTGTGAGGGACCCTATTATTTTAGCAGAGGCCCTTTTAAGTTTGTGGACTGCCTCTGTATCCAGGGTCTCAGACCCCAGTCGCAAGGGCCCCAGTGCCCACATTGGACAGATTTTACCCCGGCTGCATGAAAGACTCATCCCTGCTAGCTGACCCTCATGCAGTGACTGAACATCACCTGGGACCTTGATCCTGCCCAGAGCATTTCACAACACAGCTAAGAGCAGCCTTGGCCAACCTGGCCACCCACTGGCACTCACCTTGACACCTCGGGTCCCTGGCTCGCCTACTGGTCCATCAGGCCCTCTAGCACCCTGGAAAAAGGCAAAAGAGAGGCAAAAATAAGAGCACAGAGTATAAGTCTCACTGGAAAAGACAGCAGTCACTCTAGCTTTGGCCACCGGGAAAATCCATGAGATCAGTCCTGGCTAAGCCAACGTATACCTGGTTGGGTTAAGCACAGCAGCTCAGAGCCCAGGACTCAACAGATCCCTTCTGTGTTTTGTTGCTTCATTTCTCACCATTTACCAGCACACAGCACCAAAATATTTTTTATTCATGTTAAACCAACTCCAACCACAAACCAAAGCCAGAGGAGAAAGGCAGGCCAGAACAGCCTTATTTTCAGACAATGGTTACATCACAAGGGTTTTGCAACGCACAGACTTGCAGTTCTAGCCTTATTGATCTCAAACCTCTTCCTTCCTAGAAATCCTGCTTTTCCAACTGCCCCTGCCCTTAACCCTGGGCATACTACACTGTCTGATGGTCACAATCAAGGCAATAAAGCTACAAAATATACAGAGGCACACAAGCCCCCATCATACAGTACCTTCACAACTGTCCTGGGCCCCAAACTGCTCCCAAAGAGCAGGGTATATTTGCCAGCAGCTGAACTCCAAGCCTTCACTTACAGTTACCTACTATTTAAAGAACTGGCTGCTGTTAAGCATCAGGCAGGTGCTCATGCATATGGATGCTGGGAGGAGCGCAGCCAGCCGTGCCTGCTTTGGCATGTCTGGTCCTACGCCCGGCATCTGCTCCTGGGCACGCGCATGTGTGCAGGAGGCATGAGGACCTCAGAAGGTGTACGGGACACGCACACTGTTGCAAATGCTCGTGGCACATTCAAGAGTCCAGACAGTGAGAGATCCTTGAAGTGATTAGCTAAAATTGAGCAGCTCATGGTATGGCTCGGGCATCCTCAAGGAAATGGTGCTCCTCTTCTTCCAGAGGATCCTAGGCGAGGTGAGCACTGGTTTCAAAGAGGGGACAACTGTGATCTAGCTTTCAAGCTAATCTCAGAAGAGCTGAACGCACAGCTCTCTGCACCATTTGAACCCCAGAAACCAGTGTGTCACACAGACAGAGAATAAATAGAGCCATGGTCAGGGAAAATAAAACAGTAAAAAAAGGGCATATCAAGAGAGACTATTAATGCACGTCATGTTCATAATCAGGCCATGAGCTCAGTTGGGACTCTTAGGCGTTACTGCAATATAAATAATAAATAAAAACACAGAGTGGTGCTAGAATGTAGTGGTAAGAGGAATCCTGAGAGCAGGCCAATGCGGAAATAGAGAAAACAGGAGCCAACGTGCTTAATCGGGATGCAAACCGAGTGCCAAAAGTAATAACAGGGCTAGGGAGCCAATGTGTTAGAAAAGCAACTCCAGTATGACAGGCAAGAGAGAGAGACTCACAAAGGAAGGCAGTGTAACAGCAGAAGATGTATTGGAAACTTAGCCAAATCATTACAGCAGACAAACATTGTCAATATAAAATAATGCAAAAACTTCTACTATGCTTGGCAAAACCCTGTGCCGCTAAGCGTACCAGAGATTAAATAACCAAAAGCCAGTATTGCATGCCAGTAAGACGCAGCTCTAAAGAACGCTCAGCCTGGTCTCCAGGACAGACGGACAGAGGAGGACTGTGCACCAGATGGGGACACCACAACCAAATGGGCTGTTTCACAGGTTGGCGCTTTGCTACACTAATGTCATGGCAGCTCTCAGCAGCCCTAGACCCCAAGTGCCCCGGCTCATGCTGGCCACTAGATCAGAGAGCAGTAAAGACCAAAAGTTTTATTAATCCATGTCCCTATAAACCGCAAAGCACAATGACAGAAACCAGAAGGTCATTTAAAAGCAGGGCTACTGACAGACAGTGCTGTAGGTTGGAGCTGTGGGAAAGCAGGGCTTGGAGGCATCTGGGGAGCTGCCTGGGGTGACTGGGACACCCAACAACCCAGCAAAATACACAGACCTGCTCTGGGCTGGGTACTGGGCTGCCCAAAGAGAAAGGAGGTGTCAGCATGTGCATGGCACTGGCACTCTGGGAAAGCACCCTGCCACCCAATCTCTTATCCTCCCTGGAAAACAAACTGTTCCCCTCCTCTTTGAGCAGCCATTCAGTTATTTTGTGCGATTACATCTTTACTATCTGAGATGACAGGGTTACCTGCTTCTGAAGAAGTGCTGAGGGGAAAGATCCAGTAGCTCAGCCCTGGTGTTAGGGAGGGAGCAGGGATCAGAGGCAAGTGTGACATGGAAACAGCAGCAATGACCCAGGTTAGAGGTCTCCATCCCAGGACAGATGCTGCCAGGGAAAGAAAGTGGGATGCATCTGGCCCCTCCAGACCCATCTTCTGTAGCCTGTCCTGCCCTGTCCAGCCCCTTCGCCAGTGCTGGGCCACTCGGAGCTGGGTGGAGGCTGTTGAGTGCCCTCAGCCCTCACTCAGCACTGCAGCAAGGGCAGCGATGGCTGTGGTTCACCGTCAGAGGTCTAACCTGGCAGGGCTGGCTGGTTGAGGAAGTGTTTACGGTATCCTCGTTTCTTCCAGCAGAGCCCTGTCACCAGCATCGCAGGATCTGCCAGGGCAATCTCACTTCACAGCAGTCACCTGCCTAATCCCATCACAACACATCTCATCGGCATCTGACCTAAAGAAGGAGAAAGTGACCCTGTATTCGCAAATGCATGTGGCAAGCTTCATCTTCTCCAGCCTCCTGGGCCGAAACCCAGGATAAAGGCTTCCCCTAATTCGCCCTGACAGGGAAGGCTACATTTAGTCAATTAGTTAAATCTTTAAAACTCTCTTTTACTGACAACGCCGGTTAGAGATGAGTGAGTGAGGTCCTGGCAGCTCTCCAGGGAGCATCCCATGCCAAATGCCGCAAGGCACAGCACGGTGCCTTTCCCCGGCTTGGCCTTGCAGGCAGGGCTGAGCGCAGCGTCCTGGGCTCCCCTTGGACCCTCAGTGCTTCAAAATTAACTGAACAGGCAGGCCTACCCTGAGCATGGCAGGGCAGAGGAACCACGGCGAGCGTGTAGAGAGGCACCTTGGGGAGCAACCTCCTAAGGGCATATGCAGCATGGACCTGTCCTAAGAATGGGGTAAGGAGGGTGCGGTGAAAGGCACGGCTTTATCACCATTGCCAGCATCTCTAGGAGCCCATGAAGCAGAGAAGGAAGCTTTTCTTTAGTCTATGTCAGTATTTATATGGTAGCACACAGCTCAGGAGAGGTCCTGCTGGGCCAGGGCTGTACAAACAGGGCAAGCTCCAAGTAGCTTTACAATGTAAACAGGAAAAAAAGGAGGGTTAAATTGAGATCTGTCCGCTCTTTTGCACAGGGGCAGGCAAGGCACAGAGAGATACAGGTTTACGGCTGGCGGAGCATTTGGAAACCCGGTCAACTGTTTCACTGAAGCCAGCTGGACATGAACACGCGGCTCAAAGGTGTTGCCATGTCCATCTCAAAGCAGCTCGTCCAAGGTCATGCAGGGAGTCACAGCACAGGGATGTGCCTGGGCAATCCCCCTGAAGCACGTGAGCCACAAGACCAAGTGTCATCACTCATTGCTACCTAAACAGATGAGTTTCCCCTTTTGGTTGCATTGTCAGGCAAGAGGAGCCAAATTGGCATGGCACAGGAAATCACAGCTCTGTGACCTTGTGTCCGAATGCCGATGCTCCGGCTGCAGTAAGTCACGCTGGCGCTGAGGTCCTGGATCTCAGCAGGCAGCAAGATACTCAGGGCTGAGCAGAGCCCAGAATTTTTTTAATTCTAGTTTCACTGCCTTACGTGGGCACATTTCTCACTGTAATCCCTGTGTAGGTCCCTGCGGAGCTATGTAGTGGAAAGTCTGCACTGAGTCCTTGCAAGTCTCACCTGCAGTCACATTCTGCCCCCTGTAATCATGAGTTTTACTAAACGCAGGCTCCAGCAGCAGTAGCAAAGCAGGTCACAGAGCTGCAGGATCAGCGGGAACACAGGCCAAGACAGTATTTCTCTCGGAGACACGCAATACCGAGCGGCACTATCAGCAACCCCAGACTAAACAAAGTGTTATGATGTTGGCTAGATACGAACATCATCAGCTCACAAATGCAGGCGAATTCAGCTCCAGGCTTTGCAACTCAGGTTTATTGCTAGTCCGCGTGCGGCAGCAGAGGTGCACCCTGCTGCTAGAGTAGACCACGTTCCCGCAGAACAGAGCTAAACACTCAACGCGGTGTTTCCGCAAAGCAGCGCTGCATTTCCCCCTGTTTGAACAGATACTCGGAGCTCAAAGAGAGCCAGTAACCAGCCGCTGAACGGCAGAGGCAGCAGCACGAACAAGCAGTCAGTAGCTCCTTTCCAGAAATCCAAAGCTTCTTCCTTACCCCTTTATCCAAATATTGATATTTCACTATCACGGTCTGGCCAAACAAAAAGCAAGCAGATGCCTTGAGTGAAGCTGAAGGGAGCCATTGCTGGCCATAGATCTGTAGCTAACTTCCCCTCAAACACTAACGCTTTTTCAGCCAACTAAAAAGAACCCTGGGAGCAAAACAATGTATCTCTGCTTTTTCTCCATGAACAACTTCTCAGCTGGGCCTGGAAAAAGCAACTATTTTCAGGTTTGCTTAGATAACACTGCTTTATAAATCCCTAGCATTTACAGGTTCCTGCAGTCAGTGATGCTGCGAAGCACCGGCTCCGTGTGGCAGAGCGGTCCCCACCTGCAGAGGGGCAGAGCGCTGGGAGGGCAGCTCCGCACGCCTTATCTTGTCTTTGCAGGCTTCACCTGGGCAATAATTAATGCAGGAGCTTGATGAATGAATGAATGGCACAGTGGAAAGGAGCAATATGCTTTGGGATTTGAAAAGCTCCTCTGGCTTGAGGCAGTACTCAGCATCCCCTCCAGTGAGAGGATAAAATGCCAGAAAGGTTGACAGACACCTTGGCCAGAAGAACAGGGCAAGGTAAGTCACTTTACAGCAGGATTTCAGGCGCAGCTTTACGATCTGAGTTGCAAAGTCATGGCTCCAGTTGATATTTAGCCTTTTGTAGCGATGCTCAGTCAATACCTGGGCTTTTTGGTATTGATATCCTTGATAGAGGATGCTGGAGACCGCAGGTTTTCCTGCTGCAAGAAGCTGATTAACAGAAACGTGCTTTTGGATTTAAGTGAGATAGGGTGAGGGATTTGCTGAATCAGCCACCTCCAAATTTAAACCTTGATTTGGTTAAATGATTAGGTTTAAACATGTGCATAGTTGTCACTAGCTGAATGTTAAGCACATGTCTAAGTGCTACACTGAGTACGGATGAAGGGAAATAAGCCTGGGCTCACAGGTCCGAGTTTCTTGCCCTTAGGGAAGAGGAGAGTGGAAACCGTGTTTGCGGAAAACTGTTCAGTATCAGTTTGACGGGCTAAACAAAGACTTGGGAAGGAACAATAGCCCTGTCGTGACTAAAAAGGAGGTTACAATTTTAAAAGAATTTTCTTTTTAAAATTTGTACTTATATCTTGAAAATACAAAAGCTATCGCAACATAAATACAGACCCCAAAAAGTCGTCATTGTTCTTTACAATCAAAACCATATTTGCTATTTACGTTTCCTTCAAAAGCAAAATTACTTTAATGAAGTATCCACAAACAGAGCTCATGGAATCCACAAACATCTGGTGGAGGCTGCATTCATGTTTCCACTCTGAATTGAATTACATCCCTTTTGTAAACTAGGATAGACAGAGGGTAATGTCTGAAATTACCATTGGGGGATCATTTCCCCATCCTGAGAAAATCAAGAGCCAGAATAGCAGGACAAACTAAGCAAACAAAGAATACTATGTGCCTGGAATATCTTCTGAGAGTATGAAGCGAAGGAAAACGTGAGAGAGAGATATACAAACCAGAAATCCTCTAGGCAAGAGATCTGCTGGTCCTTATGATACTGACTTTCTGACATCATATTCACTGAAATCTGTAGGATTTCAGAGCAAAGCCCAAGCTCCTCCTCTCTGCTGGGGATCTTAGAAAGGATGTCTGTCTGCCTTGCAAATTCTGTACGGATTATATCACTGCGGTGCTCAAAGGCACCAAATCTCCACCACGCCACAGTCCAGCAGTGGGTGTTGAAGGCAGGATCAGCGCAGGGCACCAGCAGCCGATCCAGATGCTCAGCGCCCGCGGGCAGAGGTTTACCCCTTGCCGATACTGGTGTCCATAGGGCAACATCAAGACCTTAATGCATCCTCTTCCCCGGGCACTGCTGCCTGTTCTACCTTCACTTGCTGGACTTCCTGGGGTGACTTTTCGCAGGGCTCTGCAGCGAGTCGGGACAGAGCCACTGCTGCATTTCTGGGTTTCAGGGCTGGGATGCACTTTGAAGTCTGGGCTTCCTCAGTAGAGAAATGTCCAGGGGGAACAACTGGCACAGTATCTGCCAGATGCAACATCTGGAGAGGAAATGCAACCCAAGGCCATGAAGCTGAATGCCTCTACCATGTGGTACGTCATTTTGAGGATGGACAGTGCTGGTGGCAGTTGGTGTCCTGCAGAATTTCTCCTCAGGGTTTGGCACCCTGTCTCTGGATTTAGCTACACCCAAAGGCAGATCCCTGCTGTGCTGGCCAACCTCCTTTCTTAGGAGCTGAATCCAGCTTTGCTCTTGGTTTTACCTTGTGTGATAATAAATATCCCCTTCGTCATTCCTGACAGTATGAGTGGAGCTGAAAACAGCCCGGTCAGCTGTAATCTCCTTGTGGCTTGAGGACTTTAGGCCAACGCAGAAGTAAGAAGCTGAAGAAGATTTACGTGAGTGAATCTTGCACAACCCAAGAGCCAAACCCACAGTTGCACGCGACTGCCTGCCATAAGGAGAGGCTCAGTGCCAGGAATGCGGCTGGCATCCCCGGCTGGCAGCTGGGGGAAGGTAGCACTGGGACTCCTCCTCTGTCACCGCACACATTAAAGGCACTGGCAGAAATGTCTGAGCCCCCTGGAGGACCCACCACTCCAAGAGCCCACACAGTCGGCAGCCTGGATTCATTCAGAAGGCGTTTCCCATTCAGCTCTGTGCTGCAGTTTCACCTTGAGATTTTTTCTGCTGTCCATTCGAAGCCTCCTGTGAAAGTGCCTCCAGTTTCTCATCCGTCATGATCATGGATGTCCCGGACAGCTCAGTTAATTGCTGCTACGTAGCACAGAGAAACCTCACTCCCCAGGGGACCCTCTGAGAGCAGAGCTGGGGAATGAGATCCACGGGCCTTCCCACCAAAGAGAAGAGCAGCAAGGAAGCTTTTTTTCCCCAGCCACATGTTAAAAGCTGAACCCTGATACGCATCTGCTGGGCTTGGTGTCCTTCTAGCTGTGCTTTTAAAGCTTAAAGCAGTTCCACGGTACATAACTCTGTGGTTATAAAGCTTTCTAGTTGGTTATTCCATTTCTGTTTGCCAGTCCCAGCTATTCGAAGCAAGTATTAGCTCTGGTATATGGAAACATATGCAATCCTTGGCTGTCCCGCATTCCCCAAACAGGAGTTGCAGTAGAAGCAGAGACTGGGGGTGGATAAAATGTATAATTTACTCCAGCCTACATCTTTGCAAATGAAACATGGAAACAGATATCATAAGGTCCTTGGAGGGAGAAATGCAAAATATGTTGTTGTTGGGGCCTTCAGCAGAACCCGTGTGCGCTTGCTATTAATATGTTGTAAAGCAGCTGGACAAGGAAAAACCCAAAGCAGGGATGCTCCTGCAATAAATGTCCCGTTGAAGAAGAAGAAAGATTGAGGAGCTCAGTGGGACATGGGTTGGATGTCACAGGCAGGAAAACAAGCAGCTTTGGTAGGTCTAGAGGTCACTCTGCTGTCGGCTGTCGCCCAAACAGAGCAGGAAGAACCACACATGAACTGACACAGAACGCTTGTGAAATATTTATCCAGTGTAACATGTACTTGTAGCACTGTCAGTGACGCTAACATTACCCACTACTAAGCTGGGGTCTGCCCTTTGCAGGCAGAGCGAGGAGTCACACATGCTTTACAGTGTGGTACTGTTCGGATATGTACAGATAAAATCAGGGCCTTGTGATATGGGCTGGAAAAACCCATAGAAAGACACAAGACGTGCTTATAATTTGACCTACTGACAATGCAAAACACACCTTCCTCACAACTGTGTGGAGTGCTGCCAGAAGATATTAATCCTGCAAGACTTAAAGCGAAGACATGGGAAGAGTTGACTGTTTGGCTCCTTGTCAGCTCCGTTTCTGCCTGCCTTGTCTCTTAATTCTATGTCATGGCACAACATTTCCTGCTTTTTCTGCCGCCGGTTAAATCACAACACTTGACGTCTCAGCTGCTCTCTCTCCCTTGGCAGCAAAGGCACCTCTTCTGGTCTTCTACCGGCACCCTTTTCCCCAGCCCACATACATCTTCAGATGACTAAATCTTCACTATCCTTACCAGAAGCGTCCGTAAACCCTCTTTTGACATTGCAGGTGGTTGGAAAAGACAAGTTGGACCACTTGCACGACAAACTCTACACTGGGGCACCCCTTTGCCCATACACATCACTTGCATTTGTGTCCCTGGTAAGACTTGCTTCAGCGACCACAGTCTTTCTGCACTGCAGAAACATGGCTGTGGAGGTGCTACCCCAACTGCTGCTCATCTTCACACCCCCAAACTAATCCACCAGATTACTTTTCCAACAGCTGAAAGAGAAGAGGGATAAAAGCTCGTGGAGAGCGCTTACCCTGCGGCCTTTCATCCCTCTTATCCCTGGAGCACCACGGACTCCTGCTGGACCCTGGAATGGGAAAAGGGAAACAAAATGAAGATGGAGGAGGAGGAAGGCAGCATCTGCCGGTAAGACCCCACATCCCTACGTGATCTGCAGGGGCCTCAGATGTAGACCCTTGACCAGCAGGTTGGTTCATTAAACTCTTGCCAAAGATCTTACCATGTTTACTTGTCTATAAATGGTCTTTTTTTTAACTCACTGCTTGTCTTTGGATTATGAACATTTAGGCCAAGGATCCTGGCTGCGGTTCGTACGCTTAAATATCTGCAGCCTGTTGTTTGTGTAAGTGGTGTGATTTGAAGAGGAGTTGAACATCCAGAATTCCCTCCGAAGCTATTAAAAGCAGCTGTTTCTCAGTATTTGTACAAAAATAATAATAACCAGGATCTGTTTTTCAGTTGTCCAAACACAAAATCAGACACCTCATCTTAGGTATCCAAGTTTGACCTTTTCAGCCAAATGCTGATTTTATCTTCAAGTAACTGTTGCCCTGTTAGTGCCGCATAAATATTCATACTGGCAGATGCTAATTTCGTTTGGGCTGTTGGTGTTGCGGATGTGATCCTGTTCGTCTTACACTTATAGAAAGGGTTCAGGTTTTCTTTTGACCTGGATTTGTACACACTTGATTCATTAATGCGCATACAGGAAAAGCAGAAGAAAATTAAACAGCTTTTTTTTTTTTCTGTTACAATATTTATCAGTTTCAGAAATTAATGGATATGTTCAATTAACAGGATTTATTTCTGTATTATAACTTTAAAACCCTGTATTTAAAGTTAATGCCTTTCTGCTGTCAGAAAAGAAAACCTCAAAATGACACATTCCATTCTTAGTCTCTCAAACATTCCACATCAAGTTTTGCTATTTATATATTAATAGCTTTTACCAACTGTCAACCCTGCAAACTCCACCAAGGATTAGAACAAAATTGGACTGTGATCTTCCTACTGCTTGTACCACTGCCACTAATAAGGATTTTGCTTCTGGAACGGAGGTATCTTTCTGCATGGCATGTAAGTTCAGAAAACAAATGCTTAGCTGTTCTCACTCAAGATGGAAAAGTTAGTTGACTGTAACTATATTTGTAATCCCAGTAAATCTCGGTTTTGCTAGTGAGGTCAGTAGTGACTGGCACTGACAAGCAGTAGATGTGTCAGATGCCTGTTTTATAGAGATTTTTATGATAAACACATACTGAAATTAAATTCTTTGTTGGTATTTGGAATATCCTCCCGGAAGTCTCAGCCTATCCCAAATAGCTTATGAAAATACAAGCACAGAAACATTCGTTGTGACGGCAAAATGCTGAGGGAGCAGCTAGACACCATGCTGGGAATTTCAAGGAGCTGTTTAGGAGAAGATGAGTGACCTTTAATACACCTATATATATACACATTATTTTCAAAACTTTGTATTAACACAAAAGATGTACCATGATGGTGAGTGGGAAGAGGGGAAAGGAATTCACAAGCCTCAGTGGGCTGAAATTAAGGGCAGAGTTTCCTACCATTGACTATACCTTTGCTCCTCATTCCCAATCCCCCTCTGTTGAATTAATCAGCCATCAGAACTGCTCACTGGATAGCTTAATCTCAAAGATTTTAACAGTTTAGGACAAACAACAACAGCATGCCTCAGATCAGGCTTGAAAAGCAAATGATGAATATTTCATGGAGAAACAGGCAGAAACAGCTGGAGTTAATGAGTGGGGATTTGATATTAGGGGATTATTTGATTTACTGGCCTTGTGAGGAAGTTTGACTTATTGAATTACGACTTTTTAAAATGCAGTCTTGGAGGAAACATTTTGCTTGGATGAACTTGTTAGTTATTTGCCTGCAGGAGAACTGAAGGAAGCGGAAGGACCTGGGGAGGGTCTCAGCTCCCAGAACTCTGCAGAGAGATTTCGGCATCTCCAGTCAGAGCCAGTGTCTCTACTCGTACTGTTGTGGTCATGCCCCAGTGAAGGAAGACAAAACTCAGCCTCAACTAAAGGTAGTAGTTAGCTAGTAGTGTGCTAGGTGGTGCTTTGGGACTGGGAGCTCTTTGCCACAGGGCAGTGCAGAACCCCTCTCTGCCCTCGGGCACTCCTGTCCCCCCCAGAGCCCCCAGCACGGAGGAGGCAGGGGGCCTGCCTAATGCTCCGGCCATCCCCAAGTCACGCAGCAGCTAACGTGCTGGAAAAGCTGTTAAAAAAGAGACTGCTACAGATATCCAGCTGCCTCCTAGACTTCTGCCGGCAGCAAATGTAAGTGCCGCTCTGAGGGGCCGCGGACCAGCTCCCCGCTGGGGCTGCAGGCAGCGTCGTGCTCCTTTGATTATAAGGGCCTGGCCAGGGCCACTTTGCTGCTCTTCAGGTAGGGATGGGTCACCACGAGATGCTGCCTGACCTCAGACCTTTTCTTTGCCTCACCTCCGTTGACTTGCAACTGTGAAATCTCTCTCCAGGCAGCAGCTGGCTGCAGCCGGTGCATCCCAGAGCACCCCCAAGCTTCCTGCGGTGGGCAGAGTTGCCGCTGATCTGGAGGCCAAACCTTTGGCACTGCCCGGGCATTTCACTACTGTGATCTTCCTCCCAATTAACACCACTGTGGGAATTCACACGCTGAGCAAAATCCATTCCCTGTTCCCCACCCGGAGCCGCCTTTCTGTTGGTTCCAGCAAACGACACGCGGCGGCATCTGTGCTGCTGGGAGAGCCAGAGCTCCATCTAACCAACGGCTGTGGGAAACTGGAGCCGCACTAAAATCTACCTCCACAGCAATTGCACGCTCCAGCCACAGCTGCACATGTACCAGATGAGCCTGTCCAGACGGAGGGCGCATCTCTGTCCCTCTGCCTCCAGCCAGGGGCTCTGCAAAGGCAGCCACTGTATCGTGTGACGTGATCACCACTACTACCAACAACTCCTAGCAGAAATAGGGAGCCTTGCATAATGTCTTGAGCTAGCGAGCTCGTGTCCTGCTAACAGATCAAGGCTGGGCTGTGAGTTTTGGACCCCGCAATGAGGGAAATGAGCTACAAAAATTTGGATTAAGCAGCAACTAATTTTTTTGGCATCTCTTCCCATGCTGCTGTCACCCATGCCCCATATCTCTTGTTCATATCAAACTCAAATCAACTGGGACACAGTTGCTTGACTCAGCCCATGAATGCCTAGGATACGGGATGCTGATTTTTGGTGTACAGTATTACAAGGTGATGATAGCCTTTACTTACTGTTGGTCCAGGGATCCCAGGAAAACCCACTCCTCCTGGTGTCCCAGGGTGCCCCTAAAAGGGAAGGAAGAAGAACACGCCAGGTATGAATTCCCAAGATCTGTTCAGCCCTTCTTCCTCCAAGTGGGAGGACAGGAAAAAAGGCATTGTTGGTTGCTTGCAAGGTCAGGCAGGTCTGTTATGCGTCAGGGTAGAATTGCTCAGGGGCAGATGGAGAAGGTCAGGCTGCCAAAAGCCCAGCTCCAACATTGCTAGCCATACAAGCAGCTAGATTTTCTGAACAGCCCAGAAAAGAATGGGCTGAATCAATGGGAAAATCTGTCTTTGTGTCTTGCACGATGGTAGACAGGAGGTGAGTGTCAGAGCAAGACAAGACCTTGCCGAGATCCCCTCTTTTAAACTCCTAAATGAGGATCCCCAAACGGCAGTGCACATAGCAGAGCAAAACACCATGAGCGTGTTGCCCCAGAAGCTCCACATCTCCAGCTGCTCCTGGCAACTTGGTGGGATGTGAACAACAGAGTTTCGGAAATCCCTGTGCCTGGATCCCACCTGTTTAGCTGCCAGGATGCTTGGAAACAGGCAATCCTTCAGGCACCGTAGCCTGTAGCTCCCAGTTATCTCTGCTTGACACAACAGGTCCTCAGCTGATGGAGCTGCAGAACACATGCTGAAACCCACTGTCTCTCTGAAGGGGAACTGCTGAACAGGAGTGCTGGGAAGAGGTTATACCTCAATCCCCAGTCAATCAAATGGCCATCCCCATCCCCACAGAGACAGGAAGAATTTGCAGCTATTCTCATGTAACTGAAAGACCAGGAGAAGCTGCACCCTTTGCTAGGACAGAGAGAGAGAGGCAGCAGCAAGAGCGAGAGAATGCAGACTTACTCCTTACCATCGACCCCTTGACTCCTGGAGGGCCTGGGGGTCCCACCGAGCCACGGTCACCCTAAGAGAGACAGAGGTGCATGGGGAAAAGTGAGGACTTTTGCTAACAAGCACTCTGAGCTGGTAGCAATGGGGATTTAGAGCAATGAAACGACTAAAAGATCCAGAAATTGCAGTCTATACCATCAGATTTCTACCAGAAAGGCTTCCAGTACAGAATAATCATCACCCTCTACCAAGTATCCATGTCGTCAGAGTAGTTAAAGGACTACAGCAAGAATTAACAAATCCTCCATATCCCAAGAGAGAGGACTTTACTATTGCCATCAAACCACTGAGGAACCAGAAACAAACAATGCGCTCAAGACCACCTTCAACTCCAGACAGTGCTAGGGCTGGATCCCAGGAGATCTCCAGCCCTTCCGACCCAAGGCATGATGTCCCTCTCTGTTCTGCAGTATCATAATCCCTACACATTCTGGCATTTTTAGAGGCATGGATTTGAAAGCTGTGATCATGAGGCCCTGCTGAGAGCAAGGAATCAAGTTGGAAAAAACCAGAGATGCTGCCTGGAATAGACAGCTGGTGTTTTCAGAAGGAAGCTGTAGGTGTTTTTGGGGGACTCCATATCCCGGGCCTCATACTCAGACCATGCTGCAAACAACAGTGATCTGGAGGCCTGCGTTTACGAGGGGTTCAGAGCCAGATGCTGCCACTGCCCACCCTAAAGATATCAGCCCTTTTGAAACAAGCCACCATTTGGCATTAAAAAATTGAACACACTGAAAAATCACTTATCAGTTCCCAAAGTCTTACTCATCCCCACATGCGGAACATCTCACTTCCCCTGAGTGCATCCCTGGCCCCACAGCTCAGCCAAGAATGGGAGATGAGGTGTAAGCCTCCATGAGCACCACCATGACCCGTGACGCAAGGGTGAGTCGAAGGCATGGCTCTAGTGATGGGATGTTGACTGCTCCTTTTTGGAGATGGGGGCAATTCCCACCGCAACTGCCTGTACTGTCCTTCACAGCCCCAGTAACGCACTGGGAATTAGGTGTGTTACGTTTGTGTGCTTGGGGGGATGAGGAAGGAGGAGTTAGCAAATGCTGCCAAGTAGTTTACGCCCAAAATCTGACCTACCTTCCAACAGCTAAAGTGTAAGGGGAAATATTTTCTGGGCTCTAAGCAGCTTATTGAAAACAAACCCCAGAGTTTGTGTAGTCACCAGTTGGCCCTTGTAAAGCAATGTAAGGATTTTCCCCCCCTCCTTGAATGCATGGATTTTATTAAGTATGTATTAACTGTATTGTTCTCTTTGATAATCTTTGGATTCTACTGGCTTCAGTCTTAAGTTTTGCAGCTCTCGGGATGGAGATTGCTGACTCAGCTATGTCTAATGAAAGCATATTTCCCACTTCATTTAGCTCACAACAGCATAGTAAGCCGTAGGATGCTATGCCAACTGAAGGCCTGGCTGAGCTTTTGTTTTGATGATAGTTACTTCTGTCATTTGTAAGTTCATCCTGGTAGAGAAGTCTGATAGAAATCACAGCTGTGCTGAGGATGTCCTAGGGCAGATTTTCAAAGGACAGCCTGGGTTTGCCTAGACAGCAATGTAACATGAGTGTTACAGAGCCAATCTGCAAGATGAGGACAGCTCATGCGGTCAAGGCGTTGGCATGGAAGTCGTAGGGCCAGATGTGAATTTACTGGAGTGGGGAAAAAGGTCTTCCCACATCTCCTGCATGGCAAACCCCTTACTCCCCATTCAATTCCGGGCTGCAGCTGTCATTGAGACAGCTTACTCAGGCGCTGATTTTCTATGTAACCACCTTGGACCCATCACAGCCTCTTTATTCCTCTGTTTTCCTTCTGTAAAACGCAGCCCACACCACATCATTCCTTTTCCTTCTTGTGTGCCTTGACAGTTTGGACTGAGCCTGCTTCTGCTACTGCCCCACCAGAGACCATCAGTGCAACGGGCTTTCCAAAGGCTGCTGCAGACAAGCAATAAAATGCATTTGCAGCGAACACAGTGTAACTGTCACAGAGTCTTGACATCATTACCCAGAGGACAGGGCTTGAAGTAATAAAAGCGAGAGAGAGAACTGATGTGTGGAATGCATCATTTTATGCTCTTTGCTATCTTTATGGCTGGACTGTGAATAATTAAACCACCAATGAAAACCAGCAGTCTGCAACTGAGATACAATGAATGACATAGATGATTTATATTTGGAAGCTATCCCTGAATAAAATTTTACACTCTAATAGAAAACAAATTAATGTCCATTTACATTTTTATGGAAAATAAAGCCATTTTTCTTCCTGAAAGAAGCATGTATCTGTAGTGTACACAAGAGGCACAAGAGGGCACCAGCCCTTAGTAGTGTGCCCAACGCAACCACAGGGGCAGCCGGACCAGATGGTCCCCATCAAATAAAAAGGGAAATATTTGGACCAGCCTTTGCTCAGATAGGTGGCTGCACTCTTGTACCTTCTCTGCACCTAGGAATTTTTTGAGCGCTCCTGTTCAGTGCAGGCTCAGCCCTGGTCCTGTGTGACCCCATTGGCAACTCAGCATGGGCTTGTGAGGACATCTCTGTACAAATCTGTCTGTAACCTAAACTCCTTGGACTCCTCCCTTGACCAGGAACACAGCGCTGATGGGTCCCTCATCCCCAGAAAAAAAATAGAACTGAGTGTTAAATACAAGCTTTCGGGCAGATTATGAATGAATAAAGCTTAGATTTTCAGAGAATATTTGACAGCATCTCCATGGAGGGCAAGTGCATGTTAATTCCTAAATCCAAAGCGGATGATTTTTGCCTGGCCCAAGACTAGCTCAGACACCCTGGATGTGCTGCGTTCCCAGCTGGGTGTTGCACTGACATGAAAACTTAAATCCCCACAATATTCCCCCTGCTCCAGTCTCCCTCATCCTGCCAAAGTTAAAATAACCAATTCGTTGCACGCAATCTTACCTTTTCTCCCACTATTCCAGGCTCCCCCACTGGACCAATAAAACCCATTAGACCCTGAGGAAAGAGAAAAGCACAATTAGTTTTCAGTTTTATTTGCTGAGAAAGTAAACAATTTCTTTGGTCCACCTTGCTGGTTGAAATAGCACAGCATCCCTTGTATACCACTCAGTAATTCCTACTGGCTAGCACAGCGGACAGAGTTGCTCCCGGCCATGGGAACGTCTAACTCCACAGCTGGTTCTGCTTTAGGCGCCAGCTGGAACGGCAGCACTAGGATCTGCAAGAGCCACAACACACTGTATAGGGGATGAGTTAAGCACGTTTCGTAGAAAGGCCGACTCCATAGCGTGGCTTTGTTTTGCAAGCATTTCCCAAAACGTCAGCGCAGCTTCCCCGAGAGCATCGATAGCGGGAGCTCCTGGGTTGCACAGAGTCTGTGTTGCCATCACTTTAACTGCCTGTACTGGGTGGACTTTCTCTGGGTTAATCCAAGCCACCTCAAACGCTTGTGCAAACTAATTTTGCCCTGGATAGTGTCACGCTGTTGGGATATCAGTAGGAAATAAAGGTCTGAGGACACAGCCAGAAGGGCCAGCAGGCCAGCAGATCTATCACGCTACTCAGAAACTATCTTGGAAAAAAACCCAGTCTAAGCTCAGGATTTGTCAGGATTTAACAACATTTGGGATAACGAAGAAACAAATAGAACTGCTTTTAATTAGGAAGATGGGAACAGATGCAATCTCAAGCTAAGATTCCTGAGAACTAGAACACAGCAGCCTCCCTACCAACTTCAGCGGGTTTCTGGCTCTAGAGATGCAAAGGACCGTCCTCTCTGCCATGGTAGGCGCTCTCTCTCTCACTGCATGATTGTCATGGCCTTGTCCCTAATCCCAACAAGGGTCACTGGGAGATAGATATCTGTATTTAGTTCCTCCAAGGACTCTGTAACTAAAGGGATTAATCTCCTGTTGAAACACTTCATACCCTGCCCACAGTTGGCATGGGTGGTGCCAAATGAAGCCATGTCCCACCTTGCTTCATTGTAGGCAACAGTCTGATTGGTACTGGGAGGTGGCGGCTGAGCAAGTCAGACACAGGAGATGGATTCCCCAGTGTTATTACCCTACTCTTTCCCTTTTTTAGAATAATTTGAAATCTTCACAATAGATTGTGAAGTTCCTCTACGCAAATGCATCTCACCTTTTCACTTCAACATCAAGGAGGTTTTCAAATGACACACTCAAGAAAACATTCAGCATGAACAAACACAACGGGGAAAAAAGCTACACTATCAAGGAAACTTCTGGAGTGTAGTCTCAGAAAAGGGAGAGATTTTCACCTTGTGATCTCCTTTCTGGGGGAACAGCAAGAAAAGAAGCAAAAGTTTCCTCTCTGTACTCCTGCTTCATTGCTCTTTCTATTCCCAGCTGGCCTGACATGTGTGCAGTTCGTAGAGGAGCTCTCTGCAGTCTGCGCATCGCTGTGGATCTGTTTACATCTGTGCATTGACGGCGTAGAGTGACACCCCCAGCTACAGGGGAGCATCCAGCACCAACAGAGCAGCCTACTCACAGGTCGTGCAACTCCTCCTGCCGCTAAAAGCCTTCCTCTCCCCGTGAAGTTACGCTCACAACGTAAAGCTGTAGCACATAACCACCAGTCTCGTTGCCATTCTCATGTGTGTGAGGCTCAGCAGACCCATTCAGAGATGTAAAACGCAATGTGGGTCACTCTCCACTGACTTTTAGAGGGAATAGCTTCTGACGATGACTCCAAATGCCGAGAGACTTCATGCATTAACATTCCTCACACGGTGCAATTAAATGCCATCCTTTGAACATCACTGGAGACAGGAGCTCCTCACTGAGGCATGCTGATGGGCTCAACAAAAGCATCTCTCACTCGGATGCTCAGCTGGCTTCGTCTCTTGCAGGGAGCAGCCCCACACTCTCTGCTCTGGAGCCGTAGAGCCCTTGTCACACTCTGGCATGCGAGCAGCACCCATGCTCATGAGAGAAAGCAAAGAGCTCAGCGGGTGTGTCAGAGCCTGGAGTTAGATGCCTGCATTAGAAATTCATCCAGAGATGATGTCCCAGGAAAACGGCATGCCACCGTGGCATGATGGAAACATCGATTAACCATGGGAAGACAGCTGCTACCAGGAAAGCTCTGGTCAGGGGCTCAGTGTCACCAACCCTTCTGACATCAGCACTGAAATGGTCTTTGCTGTGTCCGAAGCTGAAGCATTTTGGCCGCACAAGCGTGCCATTGCGGCCAAGGCTGCACGGACAGGACACGCGTGGGAGCAGAGCAGTGCAGGACTCAGCAGCAGATCGCCCAGCGCAGGAACCAAACGGAGAGCTGGCAAATGCGCAGTATCTGCATATGCAAGGTTGCCACTGGGTGGCATTGCTGAAGGCTGCTGAATCAATTATCCTTTCAATTAGACACAAGTGCAGATACATAGCTGATAACTGCATCCAGTTACCGAAGTTTTCCAGTAGCCCAAGGCCACGACGAAGGCAAATGTTAAGGCAGAGGAGAAAGTGGCAAAGTAATCAGATGAAGCGAGGAAATGAGTTGCTAGGCAAAAATGAGATAATAAAGCAAGAAAGAATAAAACTGTTCCTTCGTTTCCAATTCCTCAGAAAAACTGCAGCACTCTCTCTCTCCCTGGGAAGATGTTCCTAAGGTATTTCTGGGTTACTTAGGTCAGTCCCTGCAGAAGAAGAGAGATCCCCGCTCTTGCAGCAAACGTCGTTACCATTCAGAACAAGACTCTTTCAAAAACACTTCTGAGGTGCGTTGCAGAAGGCTAACACTTCTGACACGCTGTCCACAGCAGCAGCGGCTCCCACCCCAAAAACTTTTCAAGGAATATGGGTCATGAAACGAGATACACTGGTTGTGCTTCCCAGCCAACCCACTGGTGCTCTACAGATGGTTTGCAGAGCACCGATTGCAGGGTGCCAAGCAGCCCCCAAACCCAACGCCCTCCTGAGACCCCTCTCGTGGTCACGGATGTGCCGTTGGTTATGGCAGCTCGTGCAGAAACCTGCCGGCACTGCCAACGCAAGCAGGGTAGAGGCAAATGCTGCACCTGCTGCGTGGGTAAATGGCAGGATGGAAGGGGAGCACGGCCAAAATTTTCACTCCAAACCCAGGGAAAATTCTCTCTGCACTGGTACATCGTGTTTCTGCTCAAGGGAAGATGTCACTGCTCCCCGCGTACCCAGCAAGAGGAGTATCCCGTGGCATGCCTGTGATAGAGTAGGGACCGAAGTGAGATGGCAGAGCAGGGACACTGTGAGGTGGCCAGGCTTCCAGCACAGCAGCTCCGTAGCGTTTGCAGCCAATACTGCCTGCTCTGGGCTAAGTTAAGTAACGTTGCTGTGTCTGCAAGCAGACACAAATCGAGATAGATATGTCTAGGCAAAATAAATCTCAGTAAATTATTGGGAGTATATGAAACAACTGGGGGAGATTGGGTAACAGTATTCTTCCCCAGCCAAAATGGGATAGACACTGAAGGGAACACAAGCAGCAAAAGATTTAGGTTTTAAGAATCAGAAAAGTCACCGGTGGCAAATATTAAATCAAAGCAGACATGAATTGTGGCCATTACACTAAAATGGCTGCAGTATAACATATTTTTCCCAGGTTCCCAGGGTTGAAAAGAAGCCCTGCATCAAAGACGACTCCAGGCAGTGTGTGTAATGATGCACGTGAAGTCCCAGCAGCGGTGGCTGCCCTCATAAAGGCCCACAGTATACAGGAAAGAATGTAAAACATTTATATTAGACGGGGAGTTCAGCATGTCGCTCATGATTCAGTCTGCTGTATTCCCCAGCCAAGGGCATGGCGGAAAAGGGATGGAGATTGTTAAAAAGTTGCTGGGGGCTTGGGGGAAAGGAAAGGGGGGGGGACCGGCGGGTTGTAATTCCTAACTCCTGTCTGGCTTTCCCCATTTATTGTCCAGCCCTGTCATAATTAAGCCCCCCCTCTTGGCTGCATCAACAGAGAGCAAGTCAGCAATGAAGCCTTGCATAAATCATAGCCCATTTGAGAGAAACAACCGAAAGGCGAGCCCAGCATGAGCAGGGTCTCCCAGGGACGGGACCGCCAGTCGCTCCCAGCAGGAACCGATCATGGCCTTTCTGTTTTACTGGTTCGCTAGAACTCAAAACAAAACAAACCAGGGACAAAGGACGGGAGGGAGTAAATGTACAATCCTCCCATTCAGATGAAAGAAAGGGAAAGTAAAACAGTAAATATCACAGTTTAAGGGAGGACGCTCTGACCCGCAAAGAAAAGCCATGTGGTTTAACCCCCTGTGCACCGGAGCTCAGCCATAGCCTGGGGATGCGCTGGGATCCCACCACCCTCTGGGGAGCGAGGGAAGGAAAGGTGGAGACATGCTGACAGAACACCTTGTCAGATCAAAGAGGCTGCATACACTATAGTGCCCGCAAATCCCTGAATGAGAGGTCAGCAGCTCAGAAAGAGAGGCGCTGGAAGGGAAGGAAGGTAAATACATTGGGAAAGGCGCTGCTCTAAGATGTGGGAAACACTGGTGCAACTCCCTGGTTGGTTCTCAGCGACCCACCTGACCTTGGTCAAGTCAATCCGTATCTCCCCAGGTCAGACCTCACCTGCAAAACTGACAGTACAGCACATCCCTGAGCACCGCAAGGAAAATACATTAGGGAGATAACTGATGGCGCTGGTTTCCTTTGACAAATTATTTTAGAATAATATCTTATCCTGGGACAACATGCTTCTCCCTCGAGGGAAGAGATACCCCCCAAGGGGCTGTGCAGTGATTGCCCTTCCCAGCACGGTGCGATGGGTGCGTGGCTGACCCTAACGTCACCGTGCCAGTGAGCAGGGCTGTCACTTCTTGTACAGGAGGAGGGATTCAGAAAGCTGTTCCTGCCATGGCAAGACCTCCTCATTCCCATTAGGGATGTAGGTCAACCTTAGCTTCTTTCAGCTGGCACAAGTCTTCATGGATATTTTCAGTCTCTAGTGGAAAGCAGGGGGGGTCCATGGGCCTGCAGCACCCTTCCCCAGTTTGCCATCCTGTCTGCTGCAGGGTGCTGCTTCTCCCGCAGGGCTGTCTGACCTTCAACATAGACATTTTGATGACATCCTCCTGCTCTGCACTCCCAGTTCTGGAACAGGATGGCTGGCGGTCTGGGCCAGAGGCCCTGTATTCTTCTTCATATTCTTCTGCCTCCATCTACTGGCAAGGAAGGGTTAAATCACACATTTCCAGGGTACAGGGGAGCCCAGCAGCTGGAGTCCTTCCAGCATATGAGGACAACAACCATCTTATGAATGAACTTCCTGACTCAGTGTCCTTGCAATGGAAAAACAATGCATCAGGGACTGCCCTATGGCTTAAAACCTAGTTTTTCCAATGAGAGCTCAAGTGTCACTGGAAACCTTACAGAAAATCCCATTTTTGCTTAAACAGATGTCGCTAAGAAAGGGAAGAGAGCCCCAATGAGTTGGATGGCTGATCTTTTCTCATGCTGTTATACGGAGGTTTCCACTCAGAGGGAACCTGTATGGAGAGCAGAGCAGCAAGTTTGAAAAGTTTGACCACTCCCATTGTGCCCATGGAATAGAAAACACCAAGGCCTCCACAAGAGAAAACAGGGGTGAGGTGAAGGTGGCTTTTAGTGCCAAGTGACCTTGGCAGTCTGACCCCTCAGAGCTCTGCAAAAAACCAACCCAGCCCCAACACCAAATGGTGAAGCTTAGGTGGAGGGAGGAATGAAAACTCAACACTCCAGCATTGTTCAGCAAAGGTGTGATGGGAAAGGAGGCTATTTCTCACTAATCTGGTGTGACATTTTTGTTCTAATGACTTGACGGGTACGGAAATGGAAATTCTTTCTGGGTGATATTTCTAGACAGAGACTAATTGACTAAGAATAATACAGGCAGCTTTCATACCACTGTGCTGGTTTCAGTGTCAGCAGAGGCCAGCTGTGTTTTCTTTTTGGTGAACAGTGCCTACAGTTTTCATCCAAGGTCAGTCCTGAGGGACATTCGAGAATAATAATCCTAATGATGCTTTGTCCTTCAAGGACAACATCTTGTTAAGGACCTCAAAGTACTTCTAAATTTTCATTTTTAACTGTAATACAACAGTACCTGTAAGTGCCACTTGAGAACAGGAGGCATTGTGCTAAGCACTGTTCAGAGCTGTCTCACACCTTCCACAGAAGGGGCAACTGAGGCACAGAGCACTGGAAGGTGTTGCCCGAGATTATGCAGAATCTGATAAAGCTACAACTAGAACTCAGATGTGTGGAACGACTTTGCTTCTTCAGTTGTTGCTCTTCATGGCGTAAATTATTAACCACAATATAGAAATGGCTCTAATTTCCAAATGGAAATAACTATCCTTGACATACACTGAGACTCACCAGATTGCTTGTACTGAAAAGTATCCACCTTGGTTTTTTGGACTTGCTTGGTCAGAAACCCATGGAAGAAGAGACGCTCAGCTGTTGCATACAGGGGAAAGAAGAGCCAGAGGGGCTGATAAGCTAAACCAAACTAAAGCTGGTGACCATTCGGCAGGGAAAGTGCTGGGAAAGACAGCTGTGGTCAGAAGCAACACCCTCTTTGCCAGGGCCAGCTGCTGCAGCCAGCTTGGTGTGGTGATGTACGAAGGCACAGAACATGTTGGAGGCTCCGTGGCTGCAATTTCAGGGTTGGTGGTGGACAAGTTGGTTGGTTTCAATGACAGAGCCTTGGGAACAATTGTTTCTTTTTCCTTGATGACTGTGGTTCCCCTGAAGCCTACAGGGATGATGCATGTCCCCAGTAGAACATTCTCTCTTGCGGTACAGCAAAACACAGCTCAGTGCCTCTCTCCTCCAGGGCCTGGATTCTTCAGCTGCTGTCTCCTCTGCTCCCAAAAAAATCCAGTGGGAGTCAAAGCAGCACAGCACCCAAAGCAGAGGATCCTACCCTTAAAACATACATAGGCAAAGCCTGGAAATTGCCCTTTTAGGGATAAGAGGGATATACAGAAATTCCTAATCTCTTTCCTGACCATGGCTTTGCCTCCTTGAGAAGCACAGCAGTTGTATGTGCTGTACGGCTGCCGCTCCTGACAGCACATCCGCCTGAACTGTGAGTTTATCAGAGCACTCTGCTTATGGAAAAACCTCCAGTTTAAAACAGACACCATGGTCACTGTCAGTGCTGTTCACCAAGATCTTCAACCAGACTAAGAGCACCCCAGGTGGAGTACCAGGACTATGGACAAGTTTGAGGTGGCCAGAAGCCCCTGGCCACTGTCCTCTGCCTGCACCCTCATCATCCAGGAGACACTGTACACAGGAGATCGTCAAACAGACCAGGAAAATAAAGAGTTTACCTGCTCACCAACTTTCCCTGGTCGGCCACGGTTTCCTGGCTCACCCTGCAGGACAAGGAGAGACAAGGCACACAGGTTACTTGGTGCTCCCAGCCAGACCCTCAGTACAACATGATTCTTCGCACACCCGTGATTTGGGCTGCTGTGTGTGAATCATGGAGGATCTGCAAGAGACAACATCTTACAAAACCAACTGTGACTGGAAACATAATCTAAAGCAAGAAACACAGCTGACACAAACATGTTTAATAAGGCATGGGCTCTCATCAGGGATGTTCCTGAAGTTGGGGTGTTTCTGACCCATGACATTTCAATTCAATTTGAATTTCAATTCAAAGTAAAACAGACAGATGAAGACAGAAACACATCAGCAGCAGGAAGAGGTAGGAAAGGACCACGATTAACCAAAGGATTTGAGGAACCTCTAGGGAAAGCAAGAGTGTGGACACCATGGGAAGGCATAGTTCCTGAATGACAGAGGAGAAGGGATCCAGAAAATTCACCTGCTGGTGGAAGTGTCACAAGAATAAAAGACAACCCAAATATTCCCAGGCAATGCTGTGCCCTGATTCTGCTCTTGCAAAATCTCAAACATAGGCACGTTACTGTCACATGGAGCATCCACATGAAAACCACAAAAAGAACCCACACGAGCTAAATCACAGTGCAGGATGAAAGAAATTCAGAGGGTGAGAAAAATGAGGGGTGAAGAGAAAAGCAGGATGAAGAGGAGAATTTCAAACCCACCAGGGATAAGGGCAGCCGTGGCAGCACTCGAAGGCCGGTGGAGTGCCCCTGGACAGGCCATCCAGCAGCCAGACTCACCACTAACCAGTATTGTCTCTGGGTGACGGCAGCTGTATTTTCTCAGTAGGCAGATACTCCAGATGTGCTGCCAGACCACATTTTTGGTATTTACTGTTTGAAGAGGTTGTTTTTTTTGGGTTTTCTCTTTCCTTTTGCGTGTGGGTTTGTGGAGAGAACTGCCCTGGGATGGCTCCTGCTGCTAATTAGGCAGCAAAGATAGGAATGATGTGCATTGTTTTAGAACAAAAACGTGGAGAAGCAATGGAAAATAAGATGAGATGGTGGAAGGGGGGATTGGTTAATATCAAAGGAGGAACACGCTTGTTTATAATAAAGCACATTGCTTAAAAAATGCACCATCGTTCTTTTTGCTGAAGAAACCAAGCAGAAGCATGGACCCCAAAATTCAGAGTAAAAGAGAAATCCTCTGTTCCTTTATCCTCTCTGGAATGAATAACCTAGGCTTGGAGCATGGTAAAGTTGAGAAAAGATACTTTCCTCTTCCTTTCCTCCGTTCCACCCACTGCTTCTCTGATCATGAACAAACCCTTTCCTCACCTTTGGACCATCAGGACCAGGTCTTCCCGGAAATCCCTTCCGGCCGGATCGACCCTGAAATACATGGAAGAACAATAAACATAAAAAGCTTACAGCTGCTCTTGGTCACAGCAGTGTGTCTGTGAACCTATATGCTGCAGCTTACAAGCAATGCTCCTTGTGAATTCAGGGTGTTAGAGATGTAGCAGCCCTTACCGAGGCCAAGGCAACACAAGAGGAAAGCTCTGTGTCTCAAGTGACACCGGGTTTGATCTACATGGAACATGCCCAGACAGCTACTTCAAGTTTCAGCCCATTTCTGACCCTCCAGCTCGATTCCATTACTCAAACATCACATCAGAAACATAATGCATGGACTATAACCAACCAAGCCAAGGGCCTTGGTGCTGCCCTTTAATTTATTACATGCCACATTTAGCTGAATTCATTCTACTTCCAGCAGTTTTCTTGTAGCAATGCCAGCAAGGACACCAGCAGCCTGAGCATTCAAAGATGGTACTTCACTAGTGTTGGCAGGGACTCGGCCGCATAAGCTTCTTATGGGCTCCATCCCTGGCGTCCAGAGAGGATTTGGGAGTAGGACTGTCCCTACGGTGGGGGAAGCCAGGCTGACATTCACAGCTCCTACAGCTCAGAAAAGCAGAAATAAACCTGCAGATCAAAAGGTTCATGCTGAGCCTTCCCTTTGGCTAGAAGAACACTTATGGTGCTGTCCCAGGCACCGGAGAAACTGGATTTATTTTGTTGCTCCAGAAAGGAATAAAAGTGTATACCAGAACAGTGGAGGAAATGCAAGATAAAACATTTATTTTCTGATCCACCTAGAAGCTCCAGCACAGTTATAATTTTCAAGGTATTTTACTATCCTGTGATGACATGTACATGTGCATAACCATTACAAAATCCTGAGCTGACAAGCTCACAGATATGGTAATATTCTTTTTGCTTCCTCTAACTGTGTTTCTGTGATACATCACTGTGTTCAGGGTGATGTAGAGGACAAAAAGGACTGTCTCTCACTGTCCGGTCTTTTTTCTTACTTTTCTCTCTACTCATTGAAAAATACTATAAATCAAGGAAGAAGCATCAGGGCTGGTTACAGAGATGGTTTCCAGTCAGTGTGCTTTATCCTGAGGATGAACTATTTAAATGTTAGAGGGTTTTTCAACGTCTGAGGCTTCAAGCAAGTTCTAAAATTAGAGTCTCACTCAACACCCCGTGCAAGACACTTCCTTGACTTCCAGCCATCCTGGATCAAGCAGTTGGACCAAGCCCTGGAGAAGACAATATTTCTTACAAGGGCAGATCACCCCCCAGACCAGGAGGTTTGAAGCTTTGTGTTAACTACAGTTGCATTGCATGGTCAACAGAGCTGGTAGTAAGTGAGTAAATGACTGAAACCTACCTCTGGACCAGGGACTCCTGGTGGTCCTAAGGGTCCTTCATCTCCCTGAGGTGAAAAGAAATTAAAATAAAAGGCAAAGTAGTGACAAAATTTGGAGTCACCATGCAGCAAGAATGAAAGGTCTGCAGTATGAGCAGCAGTTAAATACAGGCTGTGTGCTCAGCTCTCACATTTTAATAACTACGTCCTTCTGAATCTTAGAGCAGGCAGCTGAGCATCTCTGAGGTTTCTCGTCTCCCTTCCCCATATCAGGAATAAAATCTAAAGTCAAGTCCTGCCAGTAACGGTCATCCAAACTTTGACCAAAGTCAACATCACTTGATTGGGCCTATCATGGGCTGGATTTGGCCCATAGGGTATCCTGGACATGCTCAGACAACTCTGCTTCATTTGATTTGGCAGGGATACGAATGCTGTAGAGCTCTCTACACTTTTTCTTTCTTTATTTATTTTTTTTTTTAGCCCCACAAAAAGGGTGTTGCAAAATTTCCCACAGAACACTTTGGCAACCGTATGAAGGTTTCCCTTTTGCTTTCAAATGGGACTACACATGCTGCAGGATGGAGCTATCTCAAAATCTCACACAGCAATTGGACTCGGTCCTCTCCCTTGGCTCTACACCAATTTCTAATGTGATAGGATCAGACCTACAGTTTCTAGGAGACCTTCAATTAAGCTTCACAAAAATTATCTCAAGTGTCTAAAACCAACTGCCAAGAGAGAAATGAAAAGCGCCCTTGGCAGCTACAGTTCTGGCTGCTCTCATTTAGGTGGTCAGCCGTGGTAATGAAGTGGCACGAGCTGGCGGGCTGGAGATGGGACTGGAAGTCAGGAACCCAGCTCAGTGGGCTCAGATAAACCACCCACAATATGCCACATTTCTAAAGAAGATGTAATTCACAGCCTTAACCTACTACCTCGGGGAACAGCAGCGGTAAAGTCACAGTGGTGTGATCTGGTGCACATTCAAAGTCCTTCAGCACAGCTTATGTCAAAGTCCATGTCCATGTCTTCAGTCTTACTTTTACACTCGCTAACTGGAGGAAATTGAAGGCAGCTTGGTCATGCCTGCCTGAACCTGGAATGCAGGGCTTCGATTCCCGTTTTTTTCCTATTTCAGTGCAAATAAATGAGCTAATTTGCATTAATCCCCATTTAGAGAGCAAGCAAAAGAATTCCCAGAAAAAGTTAAGAATTATTAGTGCTATTAGACCGAGTTCCTGCCCGTGCGTGCACTATTATTTGCACAACGTCTCATGACTCTGGACAAACAGCTTACACTGGCCTGAATGAGAAGAAATTGTACCATCACAGGAGTTACAACAGGGTAAACAGAGGGCACTCAGACCTTCTCTGCTGCTGCTATAAAGTATTTGCAGCTCCAGGACAATTAAATCAATGACAATTGTCCCTTTTTAGTGACTGCGAGTGGAACGAAGCTTCAAGTTTTCACATGAAGTGCTAAGTGAAAGCTGCAAGCTCTGAGATGCTGGGGCAAATGAATCTTTGCAGAAGAGCAATTTCAATTTACATACAATTTTTACAAAAGGATATTGCTCTGCGTGAGAGAGTGGAGTCTGTGGGTCCCACAGTTGAAAGAAAACACACTTAAAAGGAGCAGAAAGCAAAAGCCAGGTCAGGGCATGCCTGTGCAAGGGGATGTGCAGGGAAAAGGGCATTAACACCCACCCTGGGTGTGTGTGGGTGTGGGGGAACAGACTTTAAAAGAAAAGCCAACGTAGTGTTTAGGGTCAGCACATGCCAGAAGTGACTGGAAGCAAAGATGACAGGACTGCAACTTAGGGGAAGCTCCTCTTCTGTGGGTCTCTCATCACTGAATATTAGCATCGGCTTCCAGATCAGAGGGACCGGAGGATTTCAAGTCACAGGCATCATTTCAGCATGCATCAGTCTTCAAAATTCAACACTATTCTTTAAATTCTATCTGCTTCTGGTCGAAGACACTCACCTCTTGTCCAAGTAGTCCTCTCGGCCCAGGTAAACCGCGTGCTCCTGGCTTTCCCTGAGAAAGAGCCAAAGGAAAAGATATTCAGAAAATAGAAACGTAAGCTCAGAAGGGCAATTAAAATCAGAAAGTCTCTTTCACAGCCACGGGACATCATCCAATGTCAATTTTGTTACAGAAAAAAAAATGGAAAAAAAGGAAACCTTGCACTTGGAGGGACCTCAAGCCAAACAGACCAAGCTGAATTGCTGGCCAGGACAATCTTAAGGAATCTCCAGGGTTTTCTTTCTCTCCCCTTCCCACTACTTTGTTTTCCCTGGCTGCTTCCCACCCCACACAGAGTTTCAATCCCTGCTCCACTCACCTTCAGGCCTTCAGGACCATTTTCTCCTGGTGGGCCAATGTCACCTGGGAAGCCCTGAAGAAAATGAGAAATAGTCAGGGTGCATAGGTGGACTTTTGCAGCCAGCTTCAGAGGACAGCCTCTGTGGGAGTTGTAATCAAAGGCTAAGGGCCGAGATGTTTGTTACGTGCTGGCAGTGTCCGTGTGTGGGCCACCGCGCGGCTTCTAGAGGGAATGAAACAAGACAATGGGAGCAGCACTATCGGTTTGATTCAAGAGCAGCCTTTCCCAGCAGTTCCCTTTAGGTCCATCTTCTTAGAAGATTTATTGCTGTGAGAGCCCTCCCTGTCATCACACAGCTAAAAACGGCAATTTGGGTTTTAATTAATCTTTATGAGTCAGCGCATAATCTCACTGCTCCGAGAAACGAACTGCACGCCTCAGCGACAAAAGGAAGCAGGCGAGGAATTAGGAAAGGTGCTGACATGCTCATTAGCTGCTGCCTTCAGCCAGGCAGCGACTCCTTTCCACCCACCAGCCCTTCACTGAGGAAACAAAGGAATCTGTGGTTATTTCCAATAGCAACAAAGAGGAACGATTGCTAAGTGGCAGCACTCAACCGAGAGCCCTTCCAGACCCAGCAAAATACCAGAACACTGAGGAAGGGAAAACAGACCAGTTGTGCTGGAAGCGGCTCTCTAGCATCTTACGGACATTGTCTGGTTGCTTATGAAGGAGAAAAATGACGATATGCTGGGGGAAGCTGATCCTGCATTGAAGGTATCAATTTGACAATTTTTTTGGTAAGGGCAGTAAGGGTCGTCTTCTACTTGAAATGGCATTTTATGGGGGAAAAACTGGAAAAACCCTCCATGATATCGATGATAAAAAGTGGAAAGAAAAACCAGGAAGTCATGAGATGCAGAATGGGTTATAAACCCATCATGATCCTCCCTACCTCATCACCACTCATGTACCATCATACTCTAGCAGAGAAGTGAAGCCCTACACTGAAAAGAGGAGGGTAGGTGGAAAGTGAGATGCAAGATTCAAGAAATGAGTGTTCTGCCCCACAAAAGCCGTTGAAGAACAACTTCAAGAGCCAGACAAGAACATGGCGAGTAGGAAGCCCAGTGTCCACAGAATCTGGCTGGTGGCTGGGAGACAATGTGGGGCTCTTGCCAGGTTAGAGACAACCTTTGGGGACTGACCTTTCCGAACAAGAACAGAACAAGCTGTTATATAAAGGACTTGCATGTGAAGATCTGGAAGAAAAAGGCTTAGAACAGTAGTTGGAGATCGGGAAATCTCAGTGCAGGGTGGTCAGAGGGTACAAGATGGACAGTTTGCCCTATCTCCCACTTTGAACAAAAGCGGGCCTCAATTCATTAAATAACAGTAAATCTTACAACACAGCAAAGCTCTTTTGGCCTTGGCATTTCTGGTGCCCTGGTGTGCCATTGTCCTAAAGCAATCCATCCGTCCGTCGTTAGCAAAGGCTCTGAACCCCAGAACACACCAGATTTGGGTCGGTAAATGTATCGGCGCTCAGGTGCCATGGTGAGCGGTGGCAGTGGCAGCCATCCCCTCCCTCTGTCGGGCTGGGTGCCCACGTGGGAGGCAGCATTTGGCTCTTGCTTTTCTGTATGAATTAGCAACAGCTATACACATATGGCTCCTAATCAAAACCCTATGCGGGCCTGTCCGTGCACGGCTCGAGAGCTAAAAACCTCCAGTGGGGAAAGGAGATAGGCATCTCCAACAGCCTCTCAAATGCCACATGGGTGTTTATCAGCGAGCTGATTCTCAGCGGGGCGGCAAGCTGCAGACATCGAATAACTTGCTGCAGAGGCAAAACCAGACGGGAGAGAGGTGTTCTCGTGTGGGTTTGCTGAAGAAAGGGTGCCACAGAAGTTACTGAAGAAAGGAAAGATGTGAGAAGGAGGTGGTGGGACATACCTCCGGGCCGGGTGGTCCTGGAAACCCGACTGGACCTTTGTCACCAACTTTTCCCTGCAGAAATCAGAAAAACATGGAGAAAAGTGAGCTAGGTCCTGGCTATTGGCTTTCCTGTTTAGAATAGCACCCCCCTGCCAAGCTGCCTCTCCAGCTGGCCACGGAACCTTCAGAAAGGGAGATGAGGAAGCAGAGGACACTTGGTTACTTACCAGGGGCCCTGCTTTCCCTCGTGCCCCAGGGACTCCAGGCAAACCCTGGCTGCCCTGAGGGAGATAGAGAGAATTTTTTTTCAGAAAACGCAATGAAGCATCAAAAAAAAAAAAAAAAAA
>VFFE01007119.1:1154316-1245202 GCA_008921705.1 Burhinus oedicnemus | reverse complement strand
TTTTTTTTTTTTTTTTTTTTTTTTTTTTTTTTTTTTTTAAAGATGAAGTTTAACTCTATGTTTACCAGCTTTCTGAAAACCATGGTAGAGGAGAAGCGGGGAGAGCCAGATCATATACCCCTCTGGCCATGTAATGGGAGACTTCTGCACTTCTCCTGCAATAATGCCTCACATCCCTTTGGGAAAAGCCTCTGTTTCTAAATGGATTTATTAGAAACTGGTTTCCAGATAATCCACCTGACATCTTCATACAAGATTCAGCCTTCGCTAGGCTGGGACTCTCTGGTGCAAGGTGTTGATTTGCTGTTGGAATGGACATGTTCAGTGAGGCTCACAGCTACTGTTGGCTGAGCCTGGGCATCATCTGCGCTTGCGAGTACCTGGATTCATTCATCTTGCACACCCAGCACACTTAGCCCATGGCTCGGGTCTTTCAGAGATGGATCAGCCATTTGAGGCGCCCACTTGCAGTCTCAGGAAAGGTGCTTGGACAATTGGCAGATGGTAGCTCAAACCCTACAGAAAATCATGCGTCTTCAACTGATTTCTGAACCCTGTTCACAAGCTGGGGTGTAAATGGGACTTCTGGATTCTAACACAGCTTTCTGCTGTATGGGCTGTGCATCAGCTCTGCACACCAGCTCCTTCTCCTGCAGCGTTCTCAGTGAACGCACTGCAGGAAAGCAGCACCAGCTTGGAAGTCTGAAATAATTTGCTCTTCAATGGGAACTCAGGGACCTCATATGCTCATATATGTGCTTGAGCCACACCAACGTGCAGGGCAAAGGTTGCTGCACAGTGGCTGGACTGTCATCCCCAGCTAGTTAGCTAAGCTCAGCCTTGTAATTGTGTCTTCAACATCCAGCAGAGAGGGGAACTCTGTTACTTGGGAGGTGACCAAGCTGTGAATAAGGATCTCTGCAGAGGCAGACTGCATACAACCGCGGTCTGGAAATGTTTCAAGAATGGCAAGAGGCAAACTTTCAGACCGACAGACATAGAGAATAAACACAAGATTCAGGGAGGTTGCTTATGTTTCTGGTCATAGCAGTAAGACAGTTTTGTCTGAAGAGACGATGGAGGGTTATAATGAAGTCAGAATCTAATGGCCAGAAAAAGAATAGTAAGCAACCAGAGAAAGCCTTTAAATAAATGTCACAGCCTAAAAATAGCAATAGCAGCAGAACCTAAGTGACACGACTGGTGAGAGGTTACAGAAGGGAGCCTCCAACACAAGTCAGTCCCTCTGCTCTGGGGCAGGGTCCTTCCTGTGACCCAAACCCAACCAGGCACTAAGTGAACACAGAGATCCTGCCTCTGCTTTCCTGCATGTGGGATTTCCGTCAATCAGATATTTCAAAGATCAGCTTCACTTAAAAAGCATGTGGCAAAAACAAGAGGGGGAAAAGATTTACAATGCAGCTTCTTAATGAAGGTTGAGATAGAAAACATTTTCATTGAAGTGAGGCAGGCAGCAAGAGGAAAGATGATCCTGGCAAGGAGAGGGTCCAAGAGGGCAGGGTGCCCTTCCCACCTCTAGCAAGCTCCTCCTCAGTCAATTCTGTGACTCAGAAGCCCTCACGTAACATGAAGGACATAAACGTCCCTTCCTTCTACCAGATGTGCATTTAGACCACAAGCTCTCTGAACGCAGAGTTTTACCCTTGCTACAAACTGAGCAAAAGCAGCAAGACCAGATATCACTTAAATTTGTTAGTGGTACCAGAACACAAACAATTAGAACACAAATGTAAACAAGCTGTAAGAAGGGACGAGTGTTTTTGCTCATGATGCCCAAATCAAAGTGAGAGAAAATAAAAAGGCTTAAAGGTGTCATTCACTAAAGAAACGTGGGAGAGAGTAAATGAATGCAACAGCCTTTTGATCAGCTGGAGAAGGGATGCATTATAAACTGGGCCAACTAGCTGAACAGCAAGACCAACAAATCAGAAAACCAAATAACTGAAAAAACCACAAAGCTATTTCAGGCCAAATCCTCCCCCAAATGGAAGGAGAGCTGATGAACTTTGTCTAGACTCATGCAAACAAGTGCAGCAAACTCGGATGCTTTGGCTAAAAACTGCAATGCCAGAGCTGCGTGCCTTCACCTGAGCAGATGAGACTTGTGGCCATCGATGCCTAAGTAGGTCTGATTTTCCTTTACCTTGTATTTCCCAGCCCTTCGGCCCTTGGACTGCTGGAAAGGACGCGCACAAGCTGTTTGGAAGCTCGCTCTGACCCTGAAATCGTTGCTGGTCTGATCTGAGTGTTTGATAGCACCCAGGCTATTCGAACTGAAGTCAGCTCATGAGGGACAGAAGAGGCTCGAGCAGGAGGAATGGTTTGTCACTCTTGGATTAGGAAAGGGCCATAACGAAAGCCAGGAAGGAAGTCTGTCCTGTCCAAGGAAAATGCAGTGGGAGAGGTAGCTAGGGAGGGAAGGAAAAGGTTTCCTGCACCTGAGGAGAGAGGCTGTAAGACTGAGCATGGGATTACTGAGGGAGAGTGGATAATTCTGAACTTGGGAGTATTGTAAGGATAACTCTAGGCAGAGCTGCAAGCCATTTGGTTACTGTGATAGCAGCGGCTGGAGAAATACTGGGGATAAAGAGAGAAGTCTTTGTAACGGGATGGAGACTGTAATGTCCAGGAAGGTTGATTTTGCTAAACAATGATTTAAATTTAAATTCTTAAGATATTCAACCATTTCTTCCAAGAAGCAGACAGAAGGGTCTGTGGGCTCTGGGAACTGGTACTGAGTCAAGAAACCAGCTACAATTTCTTAAGCTTGTCCTGAAGAAAAAGTCCTTCTCTTGCCCTGTTCTTCCTCTCTACAAGAGTGAAAATGCGGTACAGGGCAGAAAAGGAAACTGCAGACACAGGAGCCCTGGCAAAGAGCTGCTATAATATAAGGAGAGTGGAATTAACTGGCTTGACACTACTTCCCCCATGCGCAATTTCGGGCTGCTAAATCATTCTCTAAAAGCAAACATCAAGCAAGAGAATAAAACAGCAGATGGGAGGAGGAGAATACACTTAATGGTCATTTTCCATTGCCCTCCTGTGCAATCAGAGCCAACAATAAATGATTGCACCTCCCACTCTTTCAGACTAAGTAAATCCTACAGTCAAATATCTGTAGGAGGATGGTTCTCATGACAGTGAGACATTTACACACACAGCTTCATGCCGATTTAGCTCAAGCTGCGTGTTTTTGTGCCACCAGCACTAAGTCATTGCAATCAATGCCCCTCTCCTTTTTTTCGTTTTCTAAAGTGATTTATATCAGTTTGGCATAAGGCAATTTCCTCTCGGCAGGAAGCTGAACCGAGGTGAGCCTTTCCAAACAGGAGCAGAGGTACCTAACACAGAACAGTTTTTCCTGAGGATCCAGCTGCTTTGCCTGACCCAGTGAGCTGTGCTGCTTTGTCACATCATGTGTTTCTCCCAAATGCATTAATGCAAACCCACTGTCAGCATCATTAGGTCTTCATCCTCCTCCCCATCCCATCATGTAACCAGGACACCAATATAAAAACATAAAAGCCCAGTGAAACACCGGATAATATTACAGTTACTGTCATCATCAGTGGGAGACAGAAGCTCCAAAGAGGATCTGAGCATAACTGATCTATACTAGAACTCCATGGAAAAGAGGACTGGGCATATATTATAAGAGAAAGAAAAATCAAAACTGGAATGTCAAGAAAGGAGGGAAGGTGGGAGGATGGGAGTGAAGAGACAGCCAGGGTGGAACCAGTATGATGGTGCTGAATAAGAAAGAGAAGCTAGAAAGGGGTTTGTACATGCAAAATTAAAACACAGTGCAATAAGGGAGTATTCAGATCACCTTATCACCTTTCAGTCCATGTTCTCCAGGGTTTCCCATCAGCCCCTGCAACAGAAGAAAGTTCAGAGTGAGACTGAGCCACTGAGAAGACTTGGTCAGGTCTGTGACATTGATGTCCCTGATGGGGCTGGTAGCTCAGACTCACAGCACTGGCCCGGCACGGCCCCAAAGCCAAATGTGAGGCTGCTCCCAAAGCGTGCGCCATCACGCATTCTTTAAACACCCTCCATGGGCAGGAGGTGCACAGGGAAAATGCCCCTGGGATTCTCCACTGACTTACACCTACTGCAGACCACCAGTGGGATGTCATGTTCAACAGGCCTGTGCCTGGGTCAATGGACAAGCATTACTGCTGCACATCCTTTCTCTCAGGACAGTCACCATTACCCAAGGGAGGAAAAGAATAATCTTCAGCCCTGCCATGGAGGAACAAGAGCTCACACAGCTCAGTTATTCTCTCACCTTTAAGCCTTTTGGTCCTGGATAGCCTATTGGTCCAACAGAGCCCATGTCACCCTGGTAAGAGAAAGAAAATTGCCAAAGTCATTAGGTGCAAAACCAACAGATAGCTGTATGTGCTGTGAAATTCCCCTCCTATCTGGTCTCTCAATGTCCCTGAGGAATTGCACCACTGACTTCAGCAGAAGCAGAATCCTGGCACGAGCCAAGAGACTTTGAACGTGTAGATCACCTCTAAGTAGAAGCAGCACCGAGTGTTTGCCTCGCAGACACGTGAGGGAAGAAGAACAGCTCCTATTTGCATCCTGCTCTCACCGCAAAGAAGAAACCCCAAAGCACCTTGACACTAACCACCGGAGATGTGAGCTGTCCCCCATGACCAGCCCACCCGGTCCCACCGTGCTGCTGCTCCTGTGCACGGCCACGGTGTTTGGGCAGAGTGTGCTGGACTCCTGGATAACACACGAGCATCCTGCTCCTGCGCCGCAGGAGATATGGGTGTTGGGGAGCGTGGTCAGACTCCAAAACCAGGAGCCTGGGTTCCTGGATTCACTTAAAAATTAGATAAGGAATTCAGGCTAGTAAATTAGTGGCAAAATAATGGAAAATTAATTAAGAAACCACCTTGAAGTCTGAAACTGTGGTAGGATCTAAGAAAAATTTTTGGTATGTTCCTCCTAACTTTTGAATGGATTAATTTCCCTCTTCCACTAC
This sequence comes from Burhinus oedicnemus, assembly GCA_008921705.1. Taxonomy (NCBI): domain Eukaryota; kingdom Metazoa; phylum Chordata; class Aves; order Charadriiformes; family Burhinidae; genus Burhinus; species Burhinus oedicnemus. Next base: position 1,240,179 of record VFFE01007119.1, on the reverse strand, counting down.
TAGAAAAATTAAAATATTGAGCTGGTTTAAGACAATCCTGGAGTGTATTTATTCTCAGTGAAGTTACTCATGTTCTCAGAAAGAATCCACCACAACGTTCCCAAGTCTGAGGGTGTGTTAAAAAGGACAGACCCAAACAGCAAAAAAGGCAATAGTCAAGAAATTTGGGTCACTACTGAGCTTTGATATCTAAAAGTGATACGGGGAGGAGAGAACAGAAACAGGAGGTAAGGACAGAGATGCCTCATCAGGGTGGACATTCTGCTGCAGCCAGAAGTCAGCACGGCATCACGTATTGGGACTCCTACGGAAACTGCAGCACAGGAGGGCACTGGAGCTCTCAGGTGCCGTGTGTACCTGCGTGTGCATGTATAAAAGAAAGCCTTCAGCGGCCGGCATTTAAACAGGCTTTGACTGCTTTCTGCCCATGAAGGGAGTCAGTGATACGGTGCCCCAGCCTTGCCTGCAGTGCGTAAATAAACAGGGAAGGCTCTGCTGAAGGAGCGCTTCTCTGGTCGGCAGTCTCGGGCCCGCAGCCACACCGGGAGCACTGGGCTGCAGCCGCCTGAACAGATGCCCTTTTCATAGCTCCCTGCATAAAGGCTTCTTGTAGAAACGCGTTTACTTAAAGCTTTGCCCACATAGTTAATTAGGAGAGCAAGAGGCTTTAGTTACATCTAATTCTGCTCTTCAGCCTCTCTTAAACAGTGAACTCGAATACCTGCAGGGTGCGTGGAGGGAGCCGGGAACCCGGTTGGTCCCCAGAGGTCGCTGGGAGGAAGGAAATGACTGAACAGGGGCCAGCCTGAAGCAAACACCCAGCCACCTTCTCCATGGCCTGCAGACCTCAGGGAAGGAGGCTGGTGCTGTCCCATGGAGAGGAGAAGGCAGGTGGTCATTGTCCCCTTCTCCCCAGGAGGATGGAGGAGGTCACTCTTAGATCAATCCCACTAGAGATGCTTCAGCATTCTGAATTCAGGAGTTGCGTATTACCCCGGACACAAGATCTGACTCAGTTTGACCTGAATCTCAGTATGAAATTTTTGTCTGCTCAGAGTGGTGCCAACAGGCTAACTGGGAAAGACAGCAGCCGACTGCTACTGCTGCAGCAAGTCATTCCCGAAGAAACAGCATTGCAAAGAACCAACTTTCTGCCTTAAAAGTAAAGCTAGGAAGAAGCTCACAACAGGAATGATGATTTCTTCATCTGGATGGGAAGGGAGAAGAAATATTTAAAGTTTAAGAGAGATCGGGCTTAGCAGCAAAAAGAGAACTGTTGGTTTTGCACTTTTCCAGCAAAAATATTAGAATTTGGGGTGTTAGTAGAGACCGACATAAGGGATCAAGACAGATGTGACAGACTCCAGATGGCTGGTGATGGAGCTGAATCCTGGTCTAGGACATGCAGTCCTAGACCTTGGGGCCAGTCAGGAAAGAAAACAGTTTAGTTGTACCTCACATAGAATTTGGTGCCATTTGGGTACCTGCAGCCAATGTGGGACAAAAACATCACGATCACAAAGCAGGTTAGAAACCACACACTGCCTGTCCTCATTTCAGATCAGCTCCAGGCAAAACTTGTCCTTGCTGGCCCCCATGATCTATCCCAAGCACGTAACGGCATGGCACTGGCTGACCGCCATCCTGACTCCTGACTCCATCCCCTCTCAAAGGATCTTAATCACATTTACCGTGTCTGACCTTTCACCTTCCAACCAACAAATATCTGTGAGATAATAGCAACCAGGTTAAGAGAAGTCTTTCCAAAAGCTAGGAGAAATATGATCCAATTTGGACAATACCTTCACTTGTATTCTTTTAAATAGCAATTTTCCTCTTACAGCTCTTTGCCAGGAGCACATCCTTTCTGCTGCTATGGCTAAAGCAGCAACTTTCATCTCCACTAACAAGGAGAATCAGAGAATCACACAGAATCACCGGGGTTGGAAGGGACCTCTGGAGATCATCCAGTCCAACCCCCCTGCCAGAGCAGGGTCACCTAGAGCAGTTTGCACAGGATGGCATCCAGGCGGTTTTGGAATGTCTCCAGGGTCGGAGACTCCACCACCTTTCTGGGCAGCCACACAGACCTAATTCCTGGCTCCACGAAAAACTTTCTGAGGCCTTAATCCACCTTTGCCCCAATCCCCCATCTGCAAGACGGGTACACTTGTTCCACCACATTCTCTGCTTTTCCCCCATGGAGTCTAAGATTTCCGAGGTTGGTGCTTTATGTTTGTGCAATGCCTAGGGCAACCAAGGCCTTCATCTCATACACGCTCCCGTAATTTAAGCTATGGAAAGGCAAAAAGGGAAAGTTTTTAGCCATTCATTGCAAGTCAAATTTTCATGGATTATCATAGCCGAGGAAAGAATGCTGTAGTACTAACACAGCCCACCACTTTTTGTGCATGGAAGGAAATAACTTGAAACAAGTACTGAGACCTAAAAATAAACCATAATATGTTCAGCTGGGCATTCACTAACCACCAGCACAGCTGCCAGAGGATGAGTTGCCACCCATCCTTACAGCCATCTATCTCCTGCTGCGGAAGAGTGTAATGAAGGGTGGAATTTGGCTGTGTAGATAATTACCTGGATTAGTGCTGGGATGGTGAGAGTGCACGTAAAGTTCCTGTATAGCCAGAGGACAGACGGTTCCTGCCCACGATCTCTCCAGTGAACAAGAACCGTGCGTCCTTAGGTTACTGCTTATAGAGACTTGCTTTTTGAGAGATCCTGGTGTGGAGTGAATATTGCACCTTTGAAGAAACACCCTGGTAAATGTAATCAAAAGGGCGAATTATCTAGGAATAAGGGCACTAACAGCAAACCTTTCATCTGTTCCCTTTTGCTTAGAGAGGGTTTGCCCTCCTCCACCTCCCAGGCCACCAGGCAACCTCCTCTCTCCCCAGACGTCATGCCTCTCCCATACAAACGGTTGTCCTATTCACTGCCCTGCCACAGGAAGAAGAAAATCTGTGTGTAGTTATGCAGGCTGAAAGGGTTAAAGCCCCGGGAAGCCAGATCTCCATTTGTTTTTGTACTTACAATGAGTCCAACTACTCCAGGAGGACCTGGGGCTCCCAATTCTCCCTAAAAGGAAAGACAAACCGATGTGATTATGGACACTTTGTAGACAAACAGAGGCTGAAAGGCAGCTCAGTGTTTCAAAAGCTTGAGGGAAGAGAAGGGAAAAGACCAGTCCCTTCCCCTTCTGTCCCTCCCGCAGCCCCTTCCCCAGCCAAAGTGACCGAGAGCTTCCATCTTAGCCAGCGCGCTTGCGAGCACAGCCTCTCCAGACACAGGGCCCCTTGTTGTTCTGCAGCTATTTGCAGGGCTGACTTCCCCTCCCAGGAGCAGGCTGGATAAAAGCAGCATTTCACCCTGCAGGCAGGGGAGCGGGTGGGAGCCTGCCCCAGGTGAGATGAAGGCATGGGCAGGGAGAGGGACCAGGGCAGGGAGGGGGCACGGGGCCACCAAAGCTAAGGTGGGAAGGAGAGGCAAGCTGCTGCTTAGCATTGGGACAGGTGAGGGTTCTGGGGAGTGGTTAAGAAACAGTAAAACTCCTGAGAAAAGGAGGTCTTGGATGAAAATTGGACTGGGTAGTTTGGGGAGAGGGTATGCCAGCTTCCGGCGCGGGCTGATGGGCTCTGGGAGTGTTTGGCACGTGGGCTGCTCTGAGGCTGCTCCTCCTGTATCTAAGAGCTGGTTTAAGGTGGGGAACCAGCATTGTCCTCTTCACTGGGCACCCGCCCAGACCATCAACTAGCCATTTCTTTAATTTTTAGAAAAAGGCCCTAGCCTTCGGGCTGCAGCTCGTCTGCAGGGAGGTGGCTCAGCACCTCCGTCCCTGCAGCAGGGAGCTCTGCAGGGAACCCAGCACTTGCTTGGAGGACAAGCCACTTTTAATCATGCTGCAAAGCGTAGGAGATGGACTGCAGAGATTTTCTCCTGGGCTCTGTGCGCATTTGCCATCCCTTACAGACTGCTCCCAAGCAGGGCATTTTTGGAAAGCGCCAGCTCCTCTTAGAGGCTTTTCAAGAGCACCTCAGAGCCCACCACTGCGAGGGACAGACTGCTATCTGGGTTTGTGGGGCTGGTTGGAATTCTCAGCTTCACCACAAACTCCCTCTCTGCCAGCTTTCCAAAGACATCCAGGTGTCAGGAATGCCGGCAGGTGCCTGATGACATTTCCAGGTGCAATGCAGCAGAGAAGCTGTGTCAGACCCACGCAACTCGCCTATCTAGGTCCCCAAGTACTTTAGCAATCCCTATGTGATGCTCAGCCTGTCCCCGTGTCTCCCTCAGTGGATCACCCGCTCCCTTGCCGCATCAACAGTGGGTTCCTTGTTAGGGCAAGGACCTGCTCTTACACACCTCCACCTCCAACAGGGCCTCTCAAAACAAGTGCACTGGAAATACTAAACTTCCCGTTGGCTCAGACAACTCTACCCCTGCTCCGGATCACGCTGGCTACTTTCTTTAACAGACCAGCTCAGTTTATGGTGCACATCTGGTGGAGTCCCCTTCAGTGCAATAAAGCTCCCCTTTTATGGAAAGATTTGCCTGGTGAAGGAATGAAAGAGAAGGGGACGCAATGTGACTAAACGTGCTCAGCCTCCTTGGGTAAAGGGTTACGTGTGTTTATTTTATGGGAAGTGGAGTAAAGGACTATTGGGCAAGCGCACAAAAAGCGTTTCATAATCTCAACCAGCCTAAAATTGCTTTTTTATGGCCAGTTCCTTTCCTGCATACTCGGGACATCTGTGGAGAAATTGTTCCTCACGGGTGGGATTTCTGTGTCCTCAGAGCTACTGTAGTAAGGTCGGCTTCAAGCTTTTAGTCGAGGCCTGGCATTAGTAGGCTCAGCAAGAAGAGGGAACATCCCCAGGAATGCTCAGCACAGAAGCTGCATGGTGGCCTGGTTTTCCCAGTGAGCTCTGCAGGCTCCGAGGGTGGCTGGGATGAAGACTGGCTGGATGGTCGGCTCTTGGTCCCACCAGTTGCAGGGGGGACTGCCTAGATTGCTGAGTTATGTCACATGGGTATTCCTCAAGAGAAGGGGTAAATGTGGAAATGCATGGCCTCACGTCTAACACAAGAGGATTTCCTCTCAGAAGAGGAGGGGGTGGATTCCCCTGGGAGAGGCGGACAGGACTAGTTGTTAGTTTGAGCCATTCCCTGGCCTGGGAAATGGAGGATTTTACAGGTGCTCTTCTCTGGCTATCAGTAATGACAGGCCAGAGCCTGACCTGCAAGGGAAATTGGGCTCTGTTCTCCCTTTTTCAGTGCACGAACCAGGCACTGGGACAAGAGACAAGGAGATGAATCAACAGTCCTTTCCCATGTCTAATTCCTGTGATTAAGCGACTAATTGGAGTGGCTAAAGCACTCCGGGAACGGGGATCTGGAATGTGATGGCTCAACAGTTCTCAACAAGTTGGTAGGAGGGAAAAACACCCCTGCGGTTGGAAGAGTCTTTGCTCTGCCTGGAGGGGACGGAAAGAAGATCAGAGACTGTCGGCTTCAGCCATCCCCATGCGACGGCAGAGGCGGCAGCAGCGTAAGTGCTCAGGGGATCAGACAGAGGATGGGGCAGCTCAGGACCCGTGGCAGCCTGCCCGCCTGCCTACAGTTGAGCTGCATACTCCACCTAGCAAACTCGGCATATTTGTGTGTTCCACAAACAGACTTTCTGGCATTTTTCTGCGTCTGTGACTCCACTTGTGACCCTGTGAACCTCCCTTTAAGGCAGCCGAAACAGTCTGTTTTCATTCTACAATCTCCAAGGCACATTAATATTTAAAAGCCGTTGATAAGATGAAAGAAGAGCAATCCTTCTGGGTGAATTAACGGAAGGGACATTCGCTTCTCTCTGATGCTCTGGGAACTGGCATTCAGCTAACATTGAGCAGATCTTCTGAATGGAGCTTAGACAACTTGGAAATTCAAAAGAAAACAAATCAAGTTATTTGGAAAAAAAAAAAAGTCTTTCTGACCTCTAGGATTCCTGCTCTTCCTGGTGGGCTGGCTGGAAATAGTAATACAATCTAGAAAGTCTTCTACTTTGGGACTACTGATTCCACTCTGACCCAGGGCTTCAGTTGACTGAAGGATGGGAAAAGTCCAGCAGAAGTACTCCTTGGGAATCTAATTCTTTCAGTTCACTGCATTTGTGACTCTTGTGTTGTATTCCCACAAAGGCTGGAGTGTAGCTCAGCTTGGCTTGCTGGTTAGAGTCGCTTGTGAAAATAACTTTTATGCTGCATATATGACGAATGGGAATTTGAAGACTCATGCGGAGCGGGTTACTTTACACAAATCATTCCATCAAACACCAAGAGCAGCACTGTGATTACGTGCGAATAACCAAGACAGCGTGAATTTCAAAGAAGAATCAGTACTGCTCACATGCTAATTGAGGGAGAACCAACAAAAGTCACTCAGAAAATAATTTAGAATAATTAATACATCTGAGAACTTTTTCAGTCCACAAGGGCATGTTTTGTGAGTAGTGGAAAACACAGCACATACCCAACTGTTTAGTATTAAGTGCCACAAGAGCAGAGCAAAATAAACCTTATCAGCATCCAGCTGCTTAAATGGTCTCTGTGACTGTCCTGACCCAATTCCCAGAAGACACATCCTATTCTTAGAAAGCCAGCAGGGGTCAGATGAAGACCGGAGAGAGGCCAAGAACTCAGGAGCCTGGAGACTTCTCCCACTGCAGTGCCGGGGCCAGCTGAGGCACGGGGCAGGGCAGCAGAAGCCTATGGTGCCTGTCTCTCAGTGCTCCCAGACGCTGGAGTGGGGAATCTGGCACTTCTTGCACCAGTATTAACATTCACTTCAGATGAGGAAAGGTACTGGGCTTGGAGTACTTTAGAAGCTTACTTCTACGGGCTAGTGAGATGCAAACGAAGTGGTACCAGCTTGCTAACCTGCATCAGAAAATGAAACGCGGTGAAAAGGAGAGGAACATGCCTCTTTCTCTATGTACCTCAGACCTCTATGCAACTGAGTACATGGCCTGCTCCTCTGAGAGTTCATGTGCACTCAAGTAGCCATCTGTGGTGCCTTATGATGATATGTCCCTCTGCCTGTGGGCCCATATCTCCCTACTATGTTCATACGAAGCTTCATCCAGAGCACACAAGTCAACAAGGTGATTCCTGCAGCTGTCACAGGCTTTGCATCAGGCCCTGTGGTATGGACAACACGCTACGACCAGTGCCTGTTCATCATGACCAACAGCCCTACCTTTTCTCTTGATTTTTCTTCTAGTCATATCCTCAGGATGAGAAAGCATCTAGCAAGACCAAGGTGCAAGAAAGGCAATAGATAGAGACAGAAAGCAAATGGCAACATGATGAGCTGGCAGTTAGAGGATGTTGAGTCGAACATGGGAACTCGCAGCATGCTTGAGCAGGGCAGGGACATACAATTGTTTTTCAGGAGGGACAAAACCAAAATTGTAGGAGCTGCCACCAAACTTATAAGCTTCTTTCAGCTCTAACTACCACGATGCAGTACAGTGTGCTATCTACTGCAACAGAAAGGAAGAAGGGAAAAAGCTATCAACTTACTGGGTTCCCATCAATGCCTGGAGGTCCTCGTTCCCCAAAATCACCAGGAAAACCCTGAGGAGAGGAGGCAAACATGAGTATTAGTTATTGATGCACCCTGGTGTAAAGACAGTCAGCTTAAATACTGCTCCCCCTACGCTCAGTGCAGTGCTTTGGTAGACAGCGGGTCAACAAGGAAGTGTGGACCATCCAGCCTCCTTGTCCACATCCAAACCATTCCTGCTCCACCAGCACATCCGCTCAGCGAGAAGCTCTACAAAGCCAAGAGCTCTGATTCACTGCTCTCTCCTGGGGCCAATGAAGGGTAACCAGAAGTACCGTTTACAAGCCTCAGCCGTGAGCTGCACATTAACTAATGGGAGCCTTGAGAGGAAGAATCAGTGAGGAGACGGGAAGGCTTTTTCCTTGGCCATGCTATGAAGGCTTTTTCCTTGGCCATGCTATGAAAAGCACCCAGTGCTGAGGCTGCTGGACCTGACTTGTTCACACCTTGTCTTGCAGGCTGTGCCCAGCCCTCAATCAGCCCTGCATTTTCTCGGCACCAGTTGTCAGCTCGGGACATGCTTCATACGGCAGGCAAGGCTTTTGCAGCACCATGTAGAAAGACAACATGAGCATGAGTAGCAGTGAGAAGGGCTGGAAATCTGTCCTCCTTCTGTCCTCCTTTTAGTTCACCCAAGTACTCCAGTATGTCTAACAAGGAATATGCAGCCCTGAAGATTATGTTGTGAAGATTACATGTGAAATGATAATACCACATTTGGAAGATCAAACTCTGTATTTAAAGATACAGTGCTTTCTATCCTTCTTCAGGAAGAAATATCCTACTGATAGGATACTTCCTTAAAAGTCAATCCCAAACTCCTTATGTTCTGGAAGAATTCACAAACTTCACTACAATGACTATCGTCAAAAATGGATCGTCGATCTGAATTATTTCATCCTGTCTACTAACCCAACCATTTTAACAGTACCCCCTTCTCACAGGATAGCTGAATAGCGTAATGCCTGTTGGAGCCCATGCAGATGCTTAATGGAGCTGATCAAAGATGCTCAGTGAATTCACTCCAACGCATTCACGACCTTTCAGCTTGCCAGAGGAACAAATGGTTTCAAGCTCATTACGGTCCACACCCCAGAGCTGTGAAAGACCATGTTTACTACATGAAAAAGTCACCACAAAAGACTTCATCATCATTTCATTATATCTGATACAAATTTGGAAGACTTCAATTATAGAAAAGGGAGTGGAGGTACTGAGCCAGGGCCAGAACACGGTGGTGTGACACGTTCTCTCTCACACTTAGACAGACCCTGTGCTCCCCCCAGTTCCCTACTCCCAACAAATCACACAGCCACTTGCTCTTCCCTGTCCTGTCGTGCTCTGTCTCCCTCAGGAAGAGCTCAGCAGAGGGGTACACAACCTCTGTGGTTAGTAAACCCTCTTAGTCACTACGCTGACATTTTCAAGGAGGAAGCAGTTGAGTTTAAGACGGATTGCACTCAATTTTCCCCTGAGCTTGAACTTCATTCAGCAAAGGACTGGCAGGGAGCAGGCTGCCAAGAGCTATCAGGGACCAGCTCAACCATCAGCAGCTTCATGGCTGCTCTGAGCTTCAGCTCCAGTGGAAGGTGCTTTGGGGAGGCTTTCACACTGAGGTAAGGGAGTGCTGTGACTCTCCGCTTCTTTTTCTTGCATGGCCCTTAAGATGGAGAGAGATAAAGCATGACACAGCATCCATCTCCTTTGACTCTGAGCCAAAAGGGAAATCATTGTCTGCTAGAGGAGCTCCCCATGGACAGAGCATATGCAGAGCCTAACCCCAGGCTCTGACTCCTAGACTTGGTTAGTTCAGCTAGGGCTGAAATCCTGCTTTATCCTTTACAATGTTCTGACTGTGGGTATCAGGATGGAAAACTAAGGAATATATTTGCCTATAAAGGGCTAGCAGAGCATCTACCTTTGTTCTTCAGTTCAGAGTGGGAACTTGCGATGCAAATCTCCAATCACCCCTGCTTGCTCTTCTGTTTATGGTGGAGCAGTTTTGGAGAGTAAGCAGTATTGCTTAGTTGAGGCTACATCAGAAGATGTCCTCCAGAGACACGTCAACAAGCTGCAACTGCTAGTGGGTGCATTACTTCTGACTCAAACTCGGAGTCACAGTAAAACTGCCTTACACCCTTGTCTGGGTCCACCAGATACAAAGGACAACACAACCATGATCTGAGCTAGCTAAGAGCTTAAGAGACATGGATGGAGCAGACAGGGAACGGATGGTCCTTGCTGAGCCAGAACAACGCGCTCTCTTCCTACCTGCTCTCCTGTATACTACAAACACTGATTATTACCTTGGAAAAGCAAACCTGAGGGAAGCAAAATGCGGCACCCAACAGCAACACGCTATCTGGAAACCCATCAGCAACACTGAAAATAGAAATGATCGCAGTGGACAGAACAGGAAAACTATACTGGGAAGCTTTGCAGTCAAAGATGTCATCTAAGACCTCCCTTCATCTTGAGGGTTTACAACTCCTGGTCAACACAACTAGGCAAAAAGACACTTGTTCAAATCTAAGGGGAGAGACAGGAGACCTGTTTAGGACAACCAAAATTTTGCCACTGACTTCAGAGCCAGCATTTCACCTCTTCTGTACCAATTCCCTACAGCATTCAGTACGTGCTCCTGAATGGACGCAAGCTATCACTTGCTTGCTTGGATTCCATACTTCTGTTTTATAGGCATCACTGCAAATGAGGAAGTTGTCTGCCTTCTCCCAGCTGGGCACTACATCCCTCAAGCCTGTGCACATGCCAAGAAGCTGTGGTAAGCAACCGCTGGAAACAGCCTTCTGCCATCTAGAGACAAAGACGTCAAATATAACAAGAAGGCGGGGGGACTACAATTTTCTTTAATGAAAAAAAGGGGAAAAATAACTCTGATACATGCTGAATCAATAAGATCAGAACAGAGATGTGTAGGGAAACCTCATTGCTCAGGCAAGACAAAAAAAAAAAAAAAAGACTGCCTTGGAATATTTTGCTGTTTACAGTCATACAACTTGCCAAGGAAAATATGAGTGTGCACAGTGATACTGTACTTACACTGCTGCAGAGCTCAGTCACAGCCTGCAGTGCTCCCCCAGCTGCATCTTTCCTTTCTCAGAGGGCAGAGCTGGGCACAGAGTGACCCATGGATGCCACGGAGCAGCCTGGCCCTGGGGCTGCTGAGGTGTCTTTTGTCAAGCTAAGGTCGTGCCAACGTGGCAAGGTTTTACTACTTTGAATAGTACAATTAAATCAATATCGCTACAGCAGCATAATATCATCTAGAGGAATGCTTGCTCCAGACTAAAAGCATTTTCTAAATTTGGTTTAAATCTCTTCCAATGTGATATAAACAATACACTCATCTGTCAGAAAAAAAGTGTCCAGATAAGAAACTATATAAATTCATGTTTCCCACTAATCTCTTTTTATGCCTCAGTTTCTAGTACTAACCTTGCTGCTTAAAGATAAAGACATAGGAGATTCAAAGCACTTGGTAATGGAGTTAATAAAAATCTAGCTTTTACACAGGCTTTCCAACAGTAGATCTTCAAGTATTTCAAAAAGCAGATTATTCCTGTGTTTTAAAGGTGGAGAGCCGAGCACCTGAGGTCACTTGGCCAATGCCACCCAGTAAACAAGAAATTTGACAATAAAACCTGTTCATGGCACACTGTGACTCTCCCTGCAGAGCCAGGGTTTCTGCCCATCCTCAAGATGGGATGGGAAAGGGTCAAAGTGGGAGGAAATAGAAGACAGCCCCGAACAGTGTAGGCTGGCATCGTTGCTACAACAGCCAGGCCCAAGATAACACTCAAGCAGCGAAGCCCCGTCCTTGTCACAACCTGATCGTCCTTAACATGCCATCCACTCTGCTGGCACGAGCACCCCTCCCAGCCTGGGCTCACAGATCTCTGGGGTGATGGGTGGTCCTCTGACACCTTTTGGCCCGAGCTCTAAAACAAACCCAGAGGAGGAGACAAATGGAAAGAGCAGCTTCGATTCAACTAACCCCAGGCATCCTAGCCCAATATTTGAGCTTGGCAACACAAGTATTAACAGTCTTTTGCACATTAAATGAGACCAAGGCTGGTGACTGTGGCATGAAGGAGGATATTTCAGCACCCATACGGTCTCCAAAGACCCAAACCAGGTTGTGAAAGCTATCCCAACACAGTTCTGTGCACAGCAGGAAACAATCAATCTTCTAAGCCCCTAATGAAAAAGAACGCACTTTCTTTCCATGGGGTAAGCAGTAGCAGTTTAAACTGCAATAACAGTTCCAGTGACCACAGTGTCCTAATTTATTGGATCTCACATGTCTGTAAAAGCTATTTTCTCTGTGCCTCTCCCCTCCTGCCTGAGCCTAAAGGGCAGAGATGTTCCCCAGAAACAAAACTAGCACTATTCAACCGAAACAAGCAGCCTAGGAATTACAAGCGGATTTTGTTATCCCACTTGTTTCATTCCTGTAAGCAGCACTACCTCTCCTCTCCCGAGCACTGCTCCAGCAGCCCGAGGAGCCCAAGCTCAGGGAGAACACATGGGGCAGGAAGCTCATTTTATGGTGCTGGCGGACAGGCAGGTCGCAACTGGCAGCCCATTAGAGGAAACTTGTGAAAGAGATTAAAGAGCCCAGCACATTCAGAGTCTCCTGACCTTCCCAAAGTAAGTGCAGAGGGTTTTTTGGTACCGAAAATCCACCGTTTTTCAGGGTGCAGCTGTTTTTCCAGGAAGACCTGGAAATTATGCTCAAGAATTGGGACGGTAAAGACAAACACCCTAGTGAAAAATATCGAGCCGTGCATCCTGCCTGCTCTGTGGAAGGGAGGGGACATGCAGAGAAGGACCAGGACCGGGAAGGGATGGCAAATGGCAGCAGAGCTAGGAGGAAAAGGCTTGACTAACAAGTTCTGTTGGCCAAGAGCCAGTGGGGTGCTCCTCCGCAGCAGCTGAAGTCAGGTATGACAAAACTTTTGGCTCTATCTCACAGCTGGGAAATACAGAGAGGAGGTGGGGAAAAAAAGGCAGCTGAATGGATTTCACATTGTCTGAAGAAGTTCAATGAAAGAAGCAAGATGAAGCTTGAAGAGGAGTTGGAGAATAAGCACACAAGCAGATGCTTTGCACTAAGCAAGATCCTGGTGCTTCTGTGCTCTCCTGTCCCCATCCCAGCGGTTGCACGGTTTGCCCTCGCTGCACTCAGTGAAGCTGAGGAACCACTATTAGAGAAGGAAAGGAGAGAGAGAGGTGCAAACTGATTTATCCCAGGTAACACTGAGAAGTCCGAAGCTGAACCAGCAACTAAAACTCTACCTTTGAGATCCTACAATAGTGCCTTAATTCATTTTCATCCACGCTCCCTGCAAAGAGCATCTCTTCATACGCCAGGAGACTCCTGCTGAGAACAACCAGACGTAGACAGACACTGGAACCAGCTCCTCCTGCACCAGGGGATTACATCCCCCTCCACCTCCCCTTCCCTTCTTCCTCTGCTTAAAACAGAGCGGCCTGCCCTTTCTCGCTCTTGTCAGCCAAAGGGCTGCTCCTGGTCTGAGCAGACGCCACCGCTGCTTGTCTCGTCCCTGGAAGCAGCTGTCCTCAGGGAAGCAGAGACGGGTGGGATGCCCCGTGTATTCTGCTTCCCCAATGCCTTTTCAGGTGTGCTCATGTGGGTGGGTGTGTTGTATGTATACAACATCTGATTCAGTTTAAAACACTTTCCCTGATGGAGTAAGGGAGGCAGTCTGGCAGCTGCTGCTCCGAGGAATCCTGGCAGGTCTTCACGCCAACAGAATCCTTCTCCAAAAATAGGATTTTATTTTCCTGTTGGCTGAAGGTGAAGCTGCTCAAACCAACCAGCCCTCCTGTCTTGTCTGCAAAAGACTCTATCTGCCAGCTGGCTGCGGCCAGGTGAATCACTGCCCAGGAGTCTCCCCAGGGATGGAGCTTGCAAGTCAAACAATTTAAAAAAAAAAAAGAAAGAAAAAAAAAAAAGGTGGTGGTGGTGAAGCAGCGCTGAGGGTGAGAGAAAGCATTCACTGGAAAAAAAGAAGGAGAATAAAATAAACAAGTGTCGCTTATGTTGGCAGCTTCCACCTCTGAGAGCATTCTTGGTGGAGAGAGCAGACGTGAGCCCCTCCGCAGGTGGGCGCGAAGGCAAGCAGGCTGGCTCAGCCCCAGCCCTGGTTCCTGGAGCGGCGAGAGTCACCCTAAAGGGAGCCTGGCAAACCCTGTGCTCCCGGCGTGCCTGCTCACTAGCTTTTATTCATCTAGCTGTGTAGGAGCCTTTGTCTTCTGCTCAGTCTAGACCCGGGACTACGACAGCTTTCATCCCTGCGAAGAAGGGAGATGCCATCCTCAGCGGGGTATGGGACCAACGGTCCTGCTGCAGTTCCGCTCCTTTGTCACCCGAAAGGGAGGTTTGCCCCTTCTCCCTGGGAGACTTCACAGCTCTGTGTCACATCCTCTTTGGATAAAGATTTCATGGCATTTTTAAACATAACTATCCCTCCAGCTGTGGGAGCACAGCCCTCCAAGGCAGCCTGTTCCACCTGAACACAAGCAGAAGTTCCCTGAAGCCCCTTCAGCCAAACATCGCTGAAGTTAACTGAGCCCCTCCATGCTCTTGCCCATCTGCTTTGTTCCTTTTACACTTGTATATGATCTCTTCCCCCGTCTGTGGGGCTCTAGCAGAGTGCAGGTTACACAGACCCAATTACCTGATGCTGAAGAGCACTGAATCTGCCACCACTCCCCATTATTTATGGCCAAGATTTCCAAATCAAGCAGCCTCCTATTTAAGAAAATCAAGCAGCTTTGGTGATCAAAATGTTTTCAGACTCAAAAGTTATAGTTGCGTTATTTTCTATGAATTTTCTAATGACAATCATTTGATCTGATTTATGAATGAGCATTTCCCTGAAGGAAGAAAGACGCTCTTGTCCTTAGGAGACCTTGGTTCAATTCCTCACGAGCTTTTTGAATGACAATGGACAAGTTACTTAGGGACATTACTGGAAACAAACCATCTTTGAGTTTGTTTCTTCTCTTTCAGTAGAAGTTATGGGCCTTGGCACCTTTCAAACCCTTTCCCCTGTGTTTTCAGTACTTTGTTTTGCCCATTCTTTAAAAAATGAAATACATGCTAATACTGTCCACCTTGCCAGATTATTTGGATGATGTAATCATGAACATAGGAACACGTGCTGATATCAGAGTGATAAGTAACCACACAAGCACCTCACCACAGACATTTCGGAAACTCCAGACATGTAGAACACAACTCGAGCCAAAAAGAGATGGTGACATTTGCTCTGGGCTCGCGCCTGCATTTCAGAGTAGTGAACCAGGCCCAGAGGGCAGGAGAGACCAGCTGCCCAATTTCAGTGTCCAACTTAAGCATTAAAAAAGTCACTGATTGCTCAAACCAAATCTATTTAAAAATTTTAGCTTGATAAAGAAAAATTATAGCAAAGAATTGACTTAGATGGTTAATGGGAAAAATCCAATTCATGGGCTAAAACTCTCAGTAAAAGATCAGTTTTGTCAATTACTAATTTTTAGGACCTCCAGTTGACTTTTCATGCAAACAAAATGATTAAAAGTGAATTACTTTTTTTTTTTTTTAAAATCAATCAATTCCTGAAGAAGGCACCAAACTTTTTGGTGTTATGCTGGGGCACAAGAGAGAGAGAGCTACCCAAGTCCTGTCTATCAACTCCTACAGGGCATTTGTGCTCCTTCCTGCAGATGATCTTGTGGATTTATCTGTACAAATCGGTCCTCAGCCTGCGCATTTCTCCACTAACTTTAGCTGGCCACATCTCAAAGCACACCATTATATGCACAGGGCCTACAGCTGAACCTGAACTGGGACACCAGCTGGGAAGGAATGCTCTATGGGTTGGAGGATGAGTCCACCAACTGCTGAGGTGAATCAGGCCTGAGCAATGAATCTATGTGCAAGAGTAAATATTTATTTTTTTGAGGATATATATGGATAACATCATTTAGGATCAGTTAAAGAAATCATTCCTATTTCTTTCAAATCTTAGGAAATGGTTTGTGGACCAACACACTGAACTACCACCTAGCTAAGTGGGAAACCACAGTTTATCCCTACTTCTTTAGAAATTTTTTCAATTTTAATGACGATATTTCCTTAAAAATGTTTCTCAGTGTTTAAAGAGAAGTACAGCTCCATTCTTCCTCTTTTTTTTTGGTAGGTAACCTCATTCACAAAAGAGACATGGCTGGACCCTTAGCAGCCCATGTAAGCCATGACACTCAGTGCTGTAGGTGAGAGCTCTTAGGGTGTACGCCTATGTCATGTCTCTTATGAGAAAAGCCGTACGGGCTGCCTCTTTGCACCCCCAGGGAGCCCACTCAAGTCAACTGGATTTTGGCAATTATTCATTAAAGAAGAGGTACTTCAAAATGCTGTTACCAGTTTCCCAAATCTCAGCTTGTGTGGTGCAGGAGACTCTCTCTTGGTTTACTCCAAATGCAAGGAAAGACCTCAGCTGCATCCAAAGCACAGAAAAGACTGGAGCAAGAAGAGAGGAGTTGTTTACCGACTCAGTCCCTACAGAGAGGAGCAAAATTTATTTTCTCAGTAATTTGTGGTTATGCCAGCCTTTCCAGACACATGGCAAAACATGTTCCCCCATTGTTTGCACGGACAACAGCTGAGACTGTGTAACTTGGCAGAGCCCCATGCACTTACGTTCACCGCTAAGTTATCTTAGCCATGCATCAAAAGGTTGGGGGAAGCTGTAAAACAAAACCTTCCTAACCCAAAGGCAGCCCTGCTTTTTGCTGTCCAGTGTCTCCCACAAGGCACTACCTTTTCATATGATGCAAGAGCCTACCCATATTGGTGGGGAGTGCAGGGGTATCATGTGTACTTCTAACAATTTATCAGGTAAAGAAAAAAAGAATATATTGAGACTTGGCGTTCACTGGAGGCAGGAGTTAAGACATTAACTTTATAAGTCAACATGGAAGAAGACAGCAGACATAAAAAATAGCCTGGCAAGAAGGCGCCGCAGCATTACAAGCTGAGAGCTGGCACGGGGGACCCCGCCTGTGGTCAGCTCATGGAAAACGGATGCCAGATTCGGCAGCTTGCCACGGCGTTGATGCTCACAACAAATACTGAGGCTACGTTAGACTGGCTGCCAGATCACTGCCGGCTCTCACAACCTCCACGCTGTGGCTGACAGGCAGAGGGAAGGGAGACTTCTGGACTCACCTATGCACTGATCCCTAATACTTAAAGTCCACATGCCACTTTACAGCATGTCTTCCTTGACATCTGAGCGGTAATCCTTGGCATTTACATGCTAAGTCTCAGCTACTGAGCTCAAAGGAGAGCCGAGCGTGTTATCCCTGTTTTGCACACAGCCAAGAACAGCCAAACAGCTTGTCTGAAGTTGCATGCCACAGGGAGAAACCAGGTCCCCTATCCTCTTCCTTCTCCTGTGCAGTCACCAAACAATGCAGCATCTCCCCACCTTGCCTTGGCAGACTCCGGCCATTCTCACAGGCAGAGGCATCAGCCTTTCCCAGCCACACATCCGAATGCAAACCCTCCCTTCTGTGCCTGCTACTTAACGGTCCATGCTGCCTGTCAAGCTATCTCTTTGGAGCAGCACCTCAGCAATGTGTTGGCACTTGCCAAAGGCTGCGCCGAGCCTGATGGCGGAGCCGGTGCTGTCGGGAGGTGTTGGCCTCCCTTGCCTGAGGTGAGCAGGCGGGCAGGAACCCCCATCATGACACCCGACAGTGGTGGGACACAGCTGCGTATCACTCACAAACATGAGCTCCAGGAGGACAAAAGAAAGAACAGCAACGACGGGCACAGCTAGACAGGCAGGGAAGCCGAAAGGTCTGCTTGTGGTATGAACAACTTGCTCATGCTACTCTTCCCTAAAGCTTCCAGCCCTGGGGACGGTCTGATCCTGCGCTGTTTTGTAACCCAAAGGGATGGACCCTTTGGGCCAGGGCTTCTCTTTCGCGAGGTGTTTGCATGGTACCTGACGCGGTGAGGCTCTGAGCCTTCAGCTGAGCTCCAGGCACGGAACCAGCAGCACCAACAGGTTCTCAGAAAAATATAAGGAAACTTAAGCTGTGTTTGGCTAAATTGTGAATAGACCTCAGATAAACCCAAGAGTTACTAAGTATGTCTTGGATCTAAACTTTGCTCCTTCCTTTCTATCTCTTTTAAAATACTACTACCAATAATGCGCATTGTAAGCAAAAATCAGTCAATAAGATAGCGCAACTGGTGCAGTATTGATACTCTAGGTGAAAAAAGAGATACAAGCACACATCATAATGAAGATGAACAAAAAAAGAGCTCAAGGTCTTTGGATATATTTCCTGAAAGTTTGCCTTTAAGTCTCTTTCTCTAACAGGGCTTGAGAACTTCCAAAAATATTACACTATTTAAAGTTTAATATAATCTGCAGTGCAGACATCTCTGATTGGAGCTACCCATCTCCCACGGCATAAGAAAAGCGTATCACTTTCAGCTTTGCGCTTCTGGAATAATGACTAGCTGTATCTCTCCTTCCTGTGGGTCACCTCCTTCAGTGACAGTACATCTCCTTTCTACAGATTAATTAGGACTGATATATCACCTATGCATGCCAAGATAGAAGGCAACAACAGCTTCTCTCATTCCTTCCCCCCAGCACGTTGTGGACCACAGCCCTGCTGCCCTCACAGCAATGGGGCCTTTTTTTATCCTCTCCCCCCCCCCCCCCCCAGCTGCTCAACTGAACACCATAAAAATCCACAAAAACAAGACAAAAAGCCATTCTTTTCCGCCACTGCACTGGCAAGATTGAAGGTTTAAGCAACCAGCTCCAGGCCTCCAGCCTACCTCTAAAACAGGCAGCACACCCAGGGACGTACACACTCATGTTATTTCAGCCTCCCTAGTGCATTGTCCTTTAATCACAATTCTCCCCCTAGCCCACCCCCAACCCTCTTCTTGCTCAAGAGTTCGCCGGGGCCCATACGTTGGAACTGCGCTCGCCTCCTACGTTGCTGATGCACTGCAGGGAGAGCCGAGCGGGAGGTGGAGTCAGCCGTTTCCACGACAGATTCACCATGTCCCTCACAGCTCTGCAAAACTTAACTTCCCTGGAAGGGTTTCAAGGTCTGACTCATGTCCAGTTCTTCTATTTTAATCATTCCCTCTTACATCATTCTCGGAGGCCCACGGTGTCACATGCAAACTCCCCCAGCCCCCCGCTCCTCCTCTGCCGAGCACTTAATCTGCTGCCCTCTCTCATCCCAAACAAAGCTAGGTAGAGAAATATATTTGATACCGACTCCTTCCCTCCTCTCCGAAGCATTTACCAGCTTTGGGTGGCAGCTAATAAGGGCTTCCAAGAGCTCTCCATCGCAGTGACAACACTGAAATAGAACAGGAACAGTAGCCGTGCCAGCAAACCTAGTGGCGCGGGGATGCAAGAGACCAGAAAAATCACAGCAGGCTCACTAACGCTACAAACCAGCTGGGAGACAGCACAGGCCAGGAGATAAGTGTTGGGAAGGGAACCAGGTCAGCTGGTTCCTCCTTTCCCTTCTCCCAGTGACTTCCTGAATAACTCTGGATGTTGCTTAATCTTTTTGTTCACGCTTGGAAGTACAAATCATCAGCGTCGGTCCATTCACGATTTCTTATTAAACCTGATATCATGAAACGGGGATGGAGCCAAAACTCTCTGAAAGAGCCGAGTAGAACAAAGGTGCTCACACGCAGCCGTTGAATCCCTTCTCGAGATCCCAGCCTCAATGCCTCCGCGGTTGAGAGATTCCCGGCTGATCTCAGGGGAGCCCCTTGTTTGTAACAGTGACCGCCAGACAAAAACCCTTGCCTGAAAGATTACAAACGTTAGCCAAACAACAGCTGGAACGCTTTGAGCCTCCAGCATGCTCTGTGCAGAAACAAGGCAGAGAGCAGGAACCCTGTACCTAACGACAGTTGCTTTGTTTGGTTTACTCTGGTCAATGAGTCATCGTTACATCGATTGGCTCTCTGCAATTATTCATCACAGAGGTTTCTGGTGCAACCAGCGGCTTACAAAACCGTTAAGATCTGGTACAGATTTCCACTACTCCCCGGAAAAAAAAAAAAAAAAAAAAAAAAGTCCGCTTGAGCTTCCTCCATCCCAGGGAGAGAAGAACAGCCAGCCGGAATGAGTGTGGCACTGTCGGGATGTTTGCACGGCATTTACTGTGAGAACACCAGCAAGCGGTAGGCGTGGGACTCCTGGAAAGCACGCGTTCGCATGCAAGGGTGACAAGGGGAAAGCACTGGATTTTTCCGTGTGTGGGTGAGTGGACATTTTACAAGGAGCCTGTGAGTGCAATGATGTCAGGAGATCGAGAGAAACTCAGGCTAACATGAAGGACAAGGTGCAAAGGCAATGAGACACACCAGCGCATGAACATGCCTAATCTCTCCACTGACTCCCAGACCAAAAAACTTGTTACATTTTGGCAAAGGAAGCATGCGGAATTGCTTGGAAGAAGGCTGGTGTGGGAAAGGCTTTCCTTTCTGTCTTTTCCCTGTTTCCTCTGCTTATTTCAGTACTTTTCCCACCTGCTTTTATTTTGCTTTCTGCTACAGTCAGCACAAATCCTTTCTTCTACGTAGCTCTCCCAGTTTCCACCTTGTATTCAGCCCTACCCGTAAACATCTCTTCCTCCCGGCCAAGCTCTCAAATCTACCTGCTTTCCTTGCTCCTCAAACACGTCTTCAGCTGAGCTGCTTGAACTCTGTGCCACCACCAAGGACGAAACGGTTTCTGTACCCAAGTGCACTTGCATTATACAAACCAGGATGGTTACAAGGGTTGGAGAGAATCACAGCAAAAGGAGGCAAATGCGGTGGGACTGGTGGGAGCCCAGAGCGTAAATGTAACGGAGCGAGCACAGACACCTGGGATGCTGCAGTCGCGGTGGGGAATGAAAAAGGATATTCAGGGAAGAGGCGGGCCAGAGGGAGGACAGAGGGGAAGAGGTTGCAGAAGAGAATCTGAAAAGTGTAAGATCCAAGGGAGCATTGAGACAGTGCAAAAAAGAATAAAAATGCCTGTGAAGCGGGCAGAGCACAAGAGAAAGGAAGAGAACACTATTTGTATCTTCAGTTTTCTTCCTGCTTGAGAAGAGAGATATGGAAAAGTTTGTTTGATCTCCCCATTTAGTTCCCATCAAAAGATATGAAGGGACCCAGCCAAAAGCCAGATATTTTGTTTCCAGTTTCATTCAACAAGGTCTGCATAATAGACGAGGAAAAACTTTACCGGCCTACCCATCTTGCCCCTCTTCCCAGGAACTCCAGGGATCCCCTGCAAGGAAAACACACAGAGAAAAAAAAATAATAGGTCTGGTTGAGAAAGCAAACAGCCAACCAACAATACAAAACAAAACTAGAAGAGAAAGGGGAATGCAAAACAGGCTAATGAGTGCGGCATTGTTCAGGAATCAAAATGTCAGCTACTTGCAGTCAGCTGCGAGAGCAGAAGACAATTAACCTTCACCCATTGACTACGGCCCTCCCTGGGGACACACGCAGGCAGCATCCACACCCAGGGCAACAGGCTGAAGCTGTGCTTAGCAGGAGCAGTCATTAAGCTACTGGTCTGGAACCGAATGAAGGCCACCGCCAAGGCACTCGCTGGAGAACTTCTGTTTATGTTTCTTATTTAGTTATACAAGCATTAAATCAGCGACTCTAGAGCGCAGGGTAGTCCCCTCCCAGGCAGGCACACACACACTGACTCCCGCACGCTCCTGGGGCCTCTCTTGTTTCTGGAGCTTGCATTTTAGGGAGAAAAAGCTGGAATAAAACAGTCTTCATCTTACAGCAACCTTCCTTAGGAGCTCTTGCAGTGGGAAGAGGGGGTCCTTGGATGGGTAGAGATGAGGCAGGTGGGGGGACGTCGGGGAGAAGAGCAAAAAAGCAAGGGAGGTCCTGCAAAGCTCTGAACGTGTGGGTTTGGAGAAGGCACGGTGAAAAGCATGGGCAGGGGAGGGAGGACCATGGGAACATCAGCCACGGCTGCCTGTCCACAGGCGACTTGATGCAATTGGAAGGAAGGCCATTGTCAGAAAGCCCCAGGCACTGTCCCTTCCAAGAGCCAGGCTCTTTCCAGACATCTCCAGTTGGACACTCAAAATGCTGGGACACTCTGGCTGGGATGCCTCTCCTGTGGGAGCGGGGAATTTCCATGTACATTCTCCCCCCCACCTCATCCCACTAAGATGAACTAGTAAGGGGGAGGAGGAAGGTGGGTTTTTAAGTGAAGGAAACCATCAAAAAAACTCCTCTCTACTCAACAGTGAGGTCTGATGACCTGTCTGAAGCCTACGTTTTCCTGAGCTGAATGTCAGTATCGTACAGGGACACTGGTCTTCATGCAAGGATTGAAACAGGCTAAAGAAGGCACGGTTAAACATTAGGCATGCTCGCCTCCTTCCTCAGGAACAAGGGATAGAAAAAGTTACAAGTGGCTCTGAAGAACTGTACTCAAGCAACACACCAAAGTTTTCTTCACAAAATACTCACTCGTTCTCCATCAGCCCCTGGTAGCCCAAATAGTCCTGGGAGACCAATATATCCCTAAAGAAGAGAGGAAACAAGTAGTCAAATACATCTCTCCATTAGCAACCGGTCAGTCTGTCTTTCCTGAACAGCAGAGCATCCTCCAGCGTTGGTCAATGGCAGCCGTGATGAAATAAACCTTGAGGCAAGTGTATATGCCCATGGACTGCATGGTGCTGGCTTCCACGATGTAGTCCAAGGGCACATACCCTCACACCAGGGATCATGAGGATTCCAGGCAGGAAGAGGCCAGCAAGAAGAAACCTTACCTGGGCTGGCTCTGAGTGTACCTGAGGGAGACGGAGCTTCGTTCAAGGTTAGCAAGGGTGACAGCAAAAATAATTCACACGCCTACACCTCCTTTTATCTCGCCAAGGGCTCTTTCCCTGCCTTTGGCGCTCATTCCCAACTGTGTCGTGAAAATGTCTTGTTGTACCAAGCCCTTTCTGCTTTTCTTATGTCACAGGGTGGTCACACACTGCAGCTCCTTCTCGTGCAAATACCACCTTCTCCTGGCATGCAAAGCTGCCGACCACCCTGCTGCTGACAGAGGAGCAAATTGGTAATGGTTCTGTCTAAAGCCTTTCCCTGTAAACTCTGTTGCACCACCAAGACCTTTTGCAAACACTTTGTCAACCCAAGCACCAAGGGCCCTGCCATTTCAGGCCCTTAGACTTGGTGTACGAGGCTCAACTTGTGCATCCGTACAGATCCTCTGACACCCAACTGCAAAGAAGCCTCCTCTGCACCAACACGTTTCAGGTAAAATCTGCTCCTTTCGTGTTCATCGGCAGGCGTCGCATGTTCAAGTATGCGGCGTTTCTCTAGGGCCTTGGGATCCTGCTCAGACAGGACACAAATGCTACATTTCCCTTCCCTCGCCACAATTGAAGGCTTGTGTTTAATCCTCTTTGCTCAGCAGTGAGCACAAAGTTACCTTGTGTGCTGGGCCTCTGCAAAGGACTAATTTGTGCCAAACATGCAGAATCAAGAGGAAGTGAATTTCAGCAGGGAGCCCCCTCAGTGGCACCTCACTGTTACAAGAGCCAAGTGTTAACACTGATTTTCTCTCATCTTTCTTCCTCCATCATCGCTAAATCTCCTACTGTCAACCCCACCACATTTTTTTATCAGTCTATCGCTCCCTTTAGCTTGCGCTTCCTTTAGGAATAATACCTAACTGGGAAATACGGCCACATTAAAATGATGCTTTCTGCCTTTGCCTCCTGAACCCCAAGAGAAACCACGTAACTCCTGCAGAAGAAAAAATAGAGGTGGGGAGCGGAGAGGAGTCCACGGTTGGCTCCCTCAATCCGCAAAACGCAGATATCTCACCTTAGTACCCAATTCTGATTGACTGCAGATGAACTGAGAAATGGCTTTCTTAGGTAGCTATAAATATTTCAGTCCTCAGCACTCGGGGGTGCAAAGTGGAAAATCATTTTCAATTCTTACGTTTTGCACGTCTATCTCATGATAATTACACAAGGTCCTGGTTAGGCCAGAGAAACAGATGCACCAGGGAAAGCTTTATCGCTTGCGGAAGTGAGGTGGGAAAGCTGTGCTATCTCAGACCTTCCTCTCTCCTGCAGTACATTGAACATGCCATCTCCCTTCCCAGCTCAGGAATACAGCTAGCTACAGAGTCAGTGTTTGTTTATTCCTTGCAGTTTTCCTACTGATGAAAGCCAGCTGGTTGAATTTACTGCATATAGAAAAAGTATCACATGTTGGAGAAAGGGGGGATTTTATTGACTCGGAATCTCGTTGTGAATTTATAATTGCAGGAAAAGAACAAAATGTGATTAACAAGAGTCTTAATCGGTAAAAAAATAAAAATAATCCTTTGCAGTGAGAATGAACCCCCAGCAATTCAATCTGGTGAGCAAAACCAGGCAGAACAGAGATACTAATGTTTGTATTTGCACATGGCTTCAAGATGCTGGCTTGCTATTCTGCGTAACGATATAAATCACTCCCAAACTCAAGACTATACCCAAAAAAGCCCATATTCAGCATGGTCAAAGACCGCTGAACCACACTTATTGAAACTGAAGAGGCCTTTGGGAGACGGGGCTTGCAGAAAGTTCAGACTTTGGTCTTTGGTAGGAATTTGTACGCTATTCTTTCCTCTCCTGCAATGTGAGCTCTGAAGGAGTTGACTTTGAATCATCAGCACTATTGGTGAACTTTGATCTTGGTACATTCCATGTTTAATTTAAAAAACTTACCAGTGCTTCAATAAACAAGTGGTGCACAGTTCAAATCCCCTGAACCCAACAAATTAAAGGAACTAGTCGCAGGATTGTAAAATAAAGCATAAAGTTTCTTGAGAAGCCTTTGGTAAAAACAAGTAGAGAAAAGACAATGAAAGGCTGCTTACCCGACTGCCTTTTGGACCAGCTTCCCCTATGGGGCCAGGTAAACCCTAGAACAGAAGGGAAAAAACAAAGACAAATGTGGACAGGCTTTCACTTAACCTAATGAGCAGTGCCAAATCCCCAGCACTGTCCCTGCGTGATTCTGCTTTCAGCGCCGAGTCCAAGGCGGATCAACAAAGGAGAAAAAAAAGGACAAAATGATACAAATAACAAATCTCCCATTGTTGGGGAGCTGGGACTCTGCAGAACCTGAGACCGCTGCACATAGCGAGCCTTCCCCAGGGCTGAAGTAGAGATTTCTGATCATAAAGACCAAAAAGGCTCTTGCAGCAGGATGCACGGAGGTTGCGTTACACTTCACACGCGACGTACAGTGATGCTCTGTACCCAACAGCCCTCGATTCCTTTTCCTGCCAAACTGAACACATGCATAGCAAATGACAAACGTATTTCAATACCTGTTTAGGGATCACAGGCAGGCCCTGATGCAGTGAGAAAGTCCCTCAAATTTCTACAGCCTATAAAGTCAGTTAGCAGTGCAGGTATTGCGTATCTCTAACCCTCTGAGGCATCAACAGTGATTGAAATAATTGAAAATACATTCCCCATTCTACTTCTATGCCTATTGCTGCTCACTTAAAGGACTGTGAAAGAGAACCCTGTAAAAATGCATATTGAATTTTCATGTTTGCTGTCTTCTAGCAAGTTTCCAGGTCAATTTTTTGCTAGTTCCAAATGTTGTTGGGCTTTTTTGGAAGAAAAAAAAAAAAAAAGGCTAAGCCCGTATTTCCTTTAGCTGGCAATACTGCACACTCAACGTGGGATCTGAAAGTCAGGTTGTGCTCTTTCCTGGCTCATGTATCGTTGCCAAAGATTTCAGCCATCGGGGTGAAGTTAACAATTCTGCCTGTGATGCGCAACTCAAACCAGAGCCAAGCTCCCTCTCCCATAGCGCTGCAGAGCCAGCACAGCTGACAGGAGTAACAAGTAGTAAAATCTCAGTAAAGTAAACAGCTCTGATGCTGGATACACACAACATTCAGATATGCTGAAAAAAGCTGCCTTAAAAGAAAAAAGTCACTTTCCTGCCCCAAACCACATTTTAAGAAAGCACTTTTGTTCTTCGCATGTCAAGCGCAAAGATTTCACCCTGCTTATCTGATGGGCAGAACAGTGCTGTGAATTGCTAAACAGCGTTCGTTAACCTTGTATGTCCAATATAGCTCGGACTGCTTCATATTAGTCATCTAACGCACATTCACACCTGGGAGATTCTTTGGCATGCAAATCTCTAAGAGCCTTTCAGAGTATGAATGGAGCATTTAGGCAGGTGCATAAGACTCCCATCCAGGTCTACCATCTGCACTCTCCACTGTGCGTCTGTATATTCCACCTAAAATTTGCTAAGCAAGGTATCAATTGAATTTCAAATTTAAAATAGTCTGAGGCAGGGGGATGCAGACTTGTTCTGCACACCCACCTCACATTTAGTCCAACAACCTGCACATCTGGGTAAAAACCCACATAGGCACTCCTGACATGTCCGAAATGCTCATGGCAGACTGCTTGGGGTCTTTGACAACTGCCTAGCCTCCTAGTGATGTCCTTAAATATAAATGTGGCGGAATCCAACATTAATGCGTTCATTTTAGAAAAGCATGACAAACTCATTTCATTGTAAAATGTTACAGGGCCAAGTCTTCTGCTCTCCAACAGATTCCATTTAGGGTCTTACAAATTATTCCTCTTAATTTTCTCCCTACTACTCAGCATCTTACATCAGAAAGACAATAAAGTGTCCAGTCTTGATCCATTTTTTTTGCACACTCCTCCATTCCTAAAGTTGTTATAGTGCAATTTTTATAGAATGAAAACAAAGACTTGGTTCTCTTTCATCGTCTTTTTTGCAGTTGTGAATATGATTTATGTATATATTTGTGGTCCATGCATAATTTTAGATGTATGTATATATATGATTATGCTAGTGAATTTTACTAGTGAGAGTTCATCTCAATCTTATATTTTGGTAATATGCTTTCTGTCCCCGGTTTCTGACCTGTTCAACTTCAGATGTAAAATGTGCCTAAAAGTGAAGCAGCTTGCAGGTATGTTTCTCTGCTCTGCTGGTTGGGTTCCGCCCCCCAACCCCGTTGTTATACTGAAGCAAAAACTTGTCAGATTTTGTTATGGAACTGAGGTTTTATCTATCATAGGCATAAAAAACTTTCTAACAACTTTAGTGTCCCCCAGAGCTGTAAGATCGTCATTGATACAGCAGCCTGGGGAGGGAAGAAGGAAAATACTCATACATGATTCTAGAGGTCTGCACTGGCTTTAGTGGGACATGTATTTAGCAGGGCACGTATTTAGCTACCTGCACACCCAAATCCCTAGTCTGTGCACAGCACGATGAGATTTACTGCACCTGCCTGCCAGGATAACCTTTGGCACCTGGACTTCCGTCTGGTCCTCGTTCGCCCTTTGGAAAGAAAAAAGAAAAGGCACAGAAGGTAAGGTGAATGTCACACTCGGGAAGCCTTTCTGGCTGCTTAATTCTTTGAGCGGGGGGGAAAGGAGGGTGGAATGGATTAACCTGATGCAAATTTATAGAGAGGAAGAAAATATTAAAGGTAGACAGCGGGATAAATTAATGAGGGGGGAAAACACACAGAAGACAAGTCAATAGGATCCATGCATTAAGCAAACATCGCTATTTCTCCGTCTCCCTCCATCTGCAGTGAAAGCAGCAGATAGTTTGAAACAAGGAGGCTAAGAGAAGGTGTAAGGCTGCATCTATATCTGGCATATGGAACCGTTTTACTGGTGGGGAAGCACTGCCAAAATTCTTCGAAACTAAATGGATTCATGTATAATATGCTTTAACATCATTGCTAACAGGGCCTGCTATTCATTGCCTTTTTTTTCCCCTGAACTGCAAACATCAGACTTAACCAAATAAAGCTGGGGGGGAGAGAAGGGGAGAGGGGGAATGGGCTTTGGGAGGGGAATTACACGTTAGTACTTAATATGATGTGGTTAGTAAACTCCAGGTGAAATTAATGTAAAAGGAAAAATAAAGAGGGAGTAGGGTGAGCTGGTATTTCTTCCACCACATAAACTTAAGGTGGTTGAGCAATAAAAATTTGAAATTAAATTTAGAAACTCCGAGGCAGCCTCCTCCCACCAACCTGCTGGTGCTCGGTCAGCGTACGTGCACAGCTGCCGGCAGCCCGGGCGCGCTGTGCAGCCCCTCTATGTACCAAGCTGCCCCTGGCAGGAGCTGGCTGTCCACACTCAGCAGCCTGTACGGGATCCAAACTAGCAGCAGAGTCAGCAAATCCATCCCTCTTTAAAGGTGTTGGAAACTGGGAAGACTCACCTGGTCTCCAGGGTGACCTGGTGGTCCAGGGTAGCCTTTATATCCCTGTTCAAAGAGGACGGAAGACACGAGTAAGAAGAAGATAAAAAAAATAAAATAAGCTGGTTTTGGTTTAGAATTTCTCTTTGCAGGTGGGAGTAAAGTTCTGAGAAGAAGCAGGTTTCAGGTATGGGATAGCACCACACAATCACGCAAACTTTACGGTGCTGCTTTGTGCTGCTTGCATCGCCCAAACCCTGCCGATGTTCCCAGGCTCTGCTGCGACGCGCCGGGGCAGCAGCGCCTGCACCCGCTGGGGTCTGGCCCGGGGGCTACTCGAGAGGGACTGGCTCCACGAACAGACTTAGAGTTGTATCTACGCTCAGGTCTGTCCCTCTGTAACCTACACCTTTAGCAAAGCTGTCCTTAGTCCTTGGGAAACCACAGGCTTGTAGAGTAAAATGTTGGCTTTGGGCAAGTTGGGGGACTACACAACATGAGTGACTCACATTTCAGAGCGCTCGCTTTTGCTTTAGAAGCTGAAATGCCATAGGAAACACCAAAATAACCATTTACTGTCACAGGAAACTTCAGTTTTGTTTCCAGCTTGAATTTGTCTAGCTTCCAGCTCTTCTAATCTAACCATTACAAGGTATGACGAGATCGAGAGTCTTTCATTATGAAGCTACCTAAAATGGTGAGCAAGCTGTCTCTTAACCTGCTCTCTGCTGAATTAATTAGGATGAGTTTCTTAATCCAGCTTGCTAGCTGGCAAGTGTTACAGGCTTCAAATCATTCTCACAGGTCCTTCATAAACCTGCTGCAGTTTTTCAGTGGGGTTTTTTTGAGATGCAGACACTGGAGCAGAACAAAGGTAGCCTGTTCAACTGCAGACTGATCAGTATGTATTTTAAGAGAGTTTGCTTTCTCCAGGATTTACCTAGAGCTCTCTTTAAACACTGAGTAAATTCTGCAAGTGACAGGCACTTCAGACTTTTTTCCCCCCCTCTCCTTTATTATCTTGCTTCAGCTATTTAAAACAAACTCGTTTGCATCAAGTGGAGCCAGAGCAGATTAGAAGATTAAATCCAGTCACAGAGATGACTGTTTAGCTGGGCTACTAGCAAGATGTCCCAGTTTCAGCTGGGATAGAGTTAATTATTTTTTTCTGGTGGTTGCTGCGTTTCAGATTTGGTATGAAAAAACAATAATGCGTATAATTTTACTTGTTGCCAGGTGATGTTTATATTTTTCAAGGGCTTTTTTTCAGCTTCCCATAGAAGCTGAGAAGGAGCACAGACAGAACGATGGAACGGCCAGTGGAATATTCCGTACCACAGATGCTCAGCAGATAAACGGGGTTAACTGGGGGGGGTGTGTGGTGTGGTACTCACGATCACTGCTCAGGACGGTGCCAATTCACCAATTTACTGGGTGGTGACAGTGACTTGTGCCTTGTATATCCTTTTACTATTATTGTTATTTTTTTCCTTTTCTGTTATTGTTCTGTTAAACTGTTTTTATCTCAACCCCTGAGTTTTTCCCTTTCCCCTCCTTTTCTCCCTGCCCTTCTGGGGGAAGGGGAGAACTGGGCGAGCAGCTGCGTGGTCCTGGCTGCCGGCTGGGGTTAAACCATGACACAAGATTAAAAAGAAAGGGCAGAAAATTTAACTTGAAACAAACGGAGAAAGAAAATAAGCAAGAAACAATCCTTGCACGAATGCTACAGAATAAACAAAATGCTTCCAGGGTGGGTTACAACTGCTAACGGTAACTCAGGCTCTGCTACTCACCCTGTCCCCACGCCAGGGCTCTGGGCACACATTGCCCGTCCACGAAGCCACAGGGGAGCATCCCCCTGCTCGGGAAGCCATAACCAAACCCTGGTTTGCCCAAGGATTTGGCCTTTTGCTTCGCTCACCAGCTGAACCCAGGCCTGTATCTGCTCCCGGGTCCACACCTCTGCTTAACGGCTTTTTTATTCTTCCCATGGGCTATTCTAGACCTGCAGCCTAAGCCTTCGCTGGCGGAGGTATGCAATGCTCTCAGCCATCCTGGCTACTACCCACTCCCCTTTGCATTCCTCCTCGCTCGTTATTTCAGGCATTTTGGCCTGGAAAAATGTTGATTCCCTTTTCACCAATTCTCTCCTGCTTGACCTCACTAATGTATCGCAACCTGGTCTTTTGACTGAGCTGCGCCGTCTGAAGAGGTGGTGGCTGATCTAAAAGGCCATTTGGCTACCAGCTGGCCCTTATTTGAACCACCTAGAAGGTCCTGAGTGCTGTTGGTGCATTTCAGCCAGTGGCTCCTAATCGGGAGTGCCTCGGCAGCTCTTGGAGCAGGACCAGCAGACAGGACTCCTTGCCCCTCTCCAGGAATCTGCCCCATGAGATCCCCTCTTGCTTATCCTCTCCCTGGCTCCTTGACAGAGGCTCAGCATCAGCAGAAAGGAGGGAGGATGCTCCACCCTGGTTGGGAGTCTGACCTGAAGGTCAAGGCACATGGTGAAGGTCCAGACCCACCTGGGTTTGAAAGGCCCAGTATTGGTACCACCCATCCCTGCAGCACGGACCAGCAGGATGCTGTGCAGACGGAGAGTGTCTGTTCTGGACTCCCCCCAGTCCCCACCTCTTCCAGAGAGCTGCCAACAGAAACAGCTCTGGGTTCAGCATCTCCAGATGTGCCCTGGGATTTGGCATGAAGCTCATGGGGTTTCCTTCTGGGGCCTCTGCCCAGCTTCTCCAGCCACAGCCTGGAGCAGGAGCTACCTTTGTCTCCAGACAGCTGGAGCACCTACACCCATGGATACAAACACTTAAGAGATGTCTCGCTGCCTCCACAGATAAGAAAGAGGTGCCTAGCTTGGCTGCTCCAAATCATTCTGCTCTGATTGGGGTCATGCAGGACAGCCCTTTCAAGCCGTAGATGTCCACCCAGAGCAGGTGGTTAGATGATAGCCCCTTGAGATGCTCAAAGCATGCCCTGAGCTAGTGTCTGCACAAAGCATTGCACTGCTATCTTGCTATTCACAGTAAGTGAATGGCACTAAAGTTAAATATATAGACACTCTGCTACTGTTGTATCCTATTAAATATCCTTCTCGGTATATAAAATGAGCTATGGGAAGCTTCAAATGTGTGTTTCTTTATAGTATACTCCAGTTCTTTCTGTCTCAGGTTAATTATAGCGAGGAGAAAACAGAAAAGCTTGTGTATGTTAAAGTTGGCTGCAATGTGAAAGTATTTACCTGCTAAAATCCTCTTCAAATAGCACTAAAATGACAGGGCAGAGGGTATGAAAACAACTGCATTTGCTCTTTTATCCAAACACTTCCTGATGATTACAGGGTGCTCAGCACAAAGGGCTGTGATTTGGAAAGGAAATTGCACTCCAGTGAAGGATTTACTCATCTGTGATGATATTTATAATCCACGCTCTCCTAGCTAAAAAGGATCATCCTGCACTTTGATGGGAAATGCGAAGAGTAGAGAGGCCAGCGAGTGAGCTCTGCATGACAGGACGTGTTTTGGAGCACTGACCAATTCCCAGCTCTGTCTTTATGCCCCGAGTGACTTCAGCGAAGCTTTTTCTCTCTCACTGCTGCTGTCTTCTACAGTCCGTGCCTGGCTGCAACCGTTTTCTCCTCCGCAGCACTTGGGGCTGGGAGCGACGACGCGGCGCTCTGCAGAGACGTATCTGCAAGGCAGCGGCAGTCTGCAGCCCACGAACGAAAGCCAAAACCCACAGACACCGCGTGGGCCCCAGAGAGAAGGGCCGAGCGGACAGCCAAGTCCTGCCACCGTTCCCGAGAACCGCTGGTCAGCAAAAGCAACATTTCTTCCACGTGGAGAGGATGAGAATTACATCTGCTGCTTGAAAGGCAGTTTCATGTACTCATAAGGTGGGTGCAGGCAAAACGGCTTGGGGGGCGCTCTGAGATCAGGCTCTCCAGTCCTGCAAAGAGCAAAGATCTGCATTCGCACGGCAGGCGCTGTGGTGTGAGCCACGCTATCCAAAACCATAAGCTTGCTCGGTTGTGGCTCCAGCTCATGTTGCTGAGCCAGTTGTTTCATTTAGTGGGAAAAGTATTTTGTTTCCCCTGGTGAAATATTTTGCCTACTTGAAAGTTTCTACATGGCGTTTTCGGATCAAAGCCCTTAGAGCTCTT
This sequence comes from Burhinus oedicnemus, assembly GCA_008921705.1. NCBI lineage: Eukaryota > Metazoa > Chordata > Aves > Charadriiformes > Burhinidae > Burhinus > Burhinus oedicnemus. The sequence goes on along the minus strand of VFFE01007119.1, from coordinate 1,208,008 downwards.
TTCACCGTCCCTCCACGGAGCGAGCAGGAGGGATGTCCATTTCCAAGGCGTTGCTGTTTTCTGGTAGCCAAGATGTGTTGCCCACCTTCAGCCAAACACCAGCGTATTTTCACTGGGAGAATGCCAGCAGGGAATCCAGATAAAAAAAGATTTTTTTTCCAAACATTTCTCCAACAGCTGTAAATTTTTTCTTAATGCTGGATGCTAATAAAAGCCAGGTTACACCAAAACCGCTGCCAGACTAGTGCTACTGGGAGGTGGTTTTTTTAAGCTGCACCAAAGGAAAAATTTCAGCATCCAACTTGCTCATTACTTGAAGAAACAGAAGCATACCCCTGCCTTCGCCCTGTCCTGGGGGAGCTGAAATCAGATGTGAAGGCCATGTGCTGGGCTCAGGAATGTTTGTTCAATCTCCTATTCCTTCTCCACTTTTTCCACTATGAGTTCTTGCACTCCTGACATTGCGTTTTGCTGATCGTAACCACAAGGTTTTGTTTTATGAGCTGTTTTACCAGGAAAATGGTATTCTTCGCACCCTATTTGTTAGAACTTGTTTGTGACAGCAAAAGATGGATAATTAATCACTCTGTTGGTCCCAGCTCCACACAGCACCCCAAGCATGACCGGCCTTGGGAGTAGAAAAATGAACCCAGCCCCTACTCTTGGCAATTTGATTCCAGTATAAAGCATACAACAAACAATCATGGAGAGGGAGGATTCCTTTCAGCCTCCTCCACACCTCCTTTCTCTCCCCAGAGTCTTAAAGCATACCTGAGTAGGTGTTTGTGTGCAGGTAATTGGCCTGAGAAACAGTATATCTTCAACGGCCCATTGACCGATGAAGTGATTGAAACAAGACGCTAATATTAACTGTTCGGCTTAGCTATGTCAACATTGGCTCGCTAGGAAAGGAGTCGTGTCCACTGAGCCTAAGTATCAAAGAGCTCCCTGCAACAGGTCCAGCTTCCAAAAAAACAAACTAACCTACCAACACAGCCTGGATCTGGAAGGTCAGCTGAAATCTCCTTGATATATAAGAGGTACAGATCGCCAAGGTATTGCTGTGCAGACTTGCACGCATGAATACAAGCACACACACTGCTGCAACACGAAGGCAGGCATGGATCTGGTGCTCCATCCTTATGTATCCTTTTCTAGGCATAGGTTGGCTATCGGTGATGTTAACGTTGAAACAATACGGAAGCAAATAAAGCAAAACCTGACTAGTGCTGTCAATCTCCAAGTAAAATAGAAGGAAGGCATACGGATATTTTGTTTGAAACGTGCTTTACCAGGAGAGACAGTCAAGATTTCCTTGGAATGTCTAAACCTGTTCTGAATCCAGCCTTTGAGTATTGATGCCAGTTGTAGATCCATTTAGTTAACATACTGGCTGAGCCAGATCTAAATTCAGCTTCCTGATGAAGACCCAGTGTCAGGGTGGAGAAAGATGATGCAGTGCAGTGGGACATGGAATACAAAGAAGGAACAGAAATCTGGATCCAGAATTTCGTTTCATACTCTTACACAGTCTTGCTGGCACAACCTTTAGGCAGTTGCTTCAGCCTATGTCCCAGCTTATACACCTGCGAAACAGGCATAAGACTTTTTTGCTGGGTACTAGGACTTAATTAAATCTTCTAGGCAGAGTTAGAGGAGAAAAATTTAAAATAAAAATACTGATCTAAATTCACTAGAAAAGAATACTCTTACCTTTCTACCAGGTGGTCCAGGGAACCCAGTCAAACCAGGTAAGCCCACGTCTCCCTGTAGGAAGCAAGCAAGTTGAATTAGTTTTCAGCAACATTTTCCCTATGCCTAGTGTACTGTTACTGAAATGATTTTGCCAACAGTAGCACCCAGCTATTGATATTTCTGATACTAATTGCAAATCTTCAAAAACTGACTGGATAAGAAGTGTAGATTTAAACAACATCTCTATTAACTGGCTCATATAAATAATAAGCCCAGTTAATTAATGGCAGCTGCTGCTAGAGTCCAGCTTTTTGCCAGCAGAATTAATGCTTTTTTTTTTCTAATGATCTCATTCAGTCACATGCGTCATTCGCCTTTCGATAGGCATTTAAATTCCCAAAGCAAGAAAATTTTAGCTTTTAAATGCAATAGGAACAACAGGTACCTCCTGCCAAATCCTGCAATTGTGCTCATACTCTGCTACTGCGCTGGCTCAGCCCGTGGCTCCAGTTCAGATGGCGCTGATGGTATAATTATTAACCTGCCCATATGACATGGACTGAGCCTTTGCAGGCTGCTGGTGGGAGGGTTTTGTCCGTGGCCTGTACTTTTGAGAAGGGAGTGCATCACACCCCAGCCGGCATACCCAAATCATCATAGGAACGGAGAAGCGCATCGCTGTGAGACCTCTCTAACATCTGAGTCGTTTGTACAAGCCCATTTTGGCCTCCTCTGATTAGGATCAAAAAAACCCTTTAGAGTCCCTAGCACTGTGCTGTGCCTGCTTACTGAAAATGCATTTGGAGTATCCAGCTTGAAAATTAGGCATCGCTCCAAACTCCTGCTGGAAACTCCTTGTTTCTATTACTGCTAACAGGAATAAAGCCTTGTTAACATGAGCTAAAAGCGATCTGGATCTCTCCCTTTCTTACACTGAGCTTGCTTGCAAGAAAACGGTTCCAGACTCTGCGGGTGGATGATTTCCATGTGATGCCATTCTGATGTAGCGTACCAGAAATTTCAAAAGGCATCTCGTGCTGTTAAGTTAAAACCATCGGTTCAGATTTAGCTTTCTCAATGTTTTCTAGCGTCACCCTCCATCTTGCATTTGTGTGGCTTGCTGTGCCTCATGGAGGCATCTGGTTTCAAATGAAGAGCCTAAATTCTTTATGGCTGATGCTTTCTATTAGCTGTGCATTTATAGCAAGGCTTATGCTGAAAGGAAGAGAACCAGGCCTCTTGCCCTGGACATGAGTTATGAAGTATTGTGCAGGCACCACTGAAAGAACTAATTGAGGTAGATGTTGTGGAGCCCTGATCGCTCTACTATTCATTTCTAGACTTCTGTGAGGCCTTGTTGCCTCAGTAAAAGTTGCTCAGCTGTGAAACAGCAAAAACGGGAGTTGTAATTTAGCGGAACTCTGATCCCTTAACAGTTGCTAAATCCAGAAACCAGCTACACTTCCCAGTTGTGAGCTTTGTGTTGATTTGAGCAGACCTTGGTGGAAAGGCCTCTGGTTATCGCTCAGCAGGGTCCATGGGTTGGCAGTGCAATGGTCTGAGAAGCCTCCCTGACTCCACCAGTGGGGCAGCAAGGCTGCTCTCGGGGTACTGGTCTGCCGTGGGCTGCGTATGTGACGTGAGGCAAAGCGCTGTTTCTCAGCTTCTCAGCAAGAGCATCCTTTCCTTTGCCTTCAAGGTTTTCATTGCTTACACCTGGGTTGTCCCTTTCCACAGCTGCTTGCCCAGAGCTGGCAAGGTGTTGCTGTATCTCATATGCGCTATTTTAAATACTTCTCTTAAGTTGCCACACGTCTGCAGCAGCAGGGACTTAAGTTTGGGCTCCAGATTGTGCATAAAATGGGTAAAACACTTGGACAACAAAAAGCTGTGGCAGCAGGCACTTCAGCGCACTGTGGTCAATACCTTAGCTAACCCCCTTTAGTCCTGAATCTGGGGTCTGAGTCGTAATTTTCAGTCCTAAGTCTACTTGAGCAGCTGTGACGCTTGTGGCTGCAGTATGGACTCCCCCCACATGTACGCACAGGCCTTAAAGCGCACCGTGGTCTTGATGCCTGAGCACTCCGGGCAACGTCTTACCTTCTGTCCATTGCGAGCTTTTCCAGGCGACAGCCCAGGATCACCTTTCTGGCCCTGAAATGAAAAAACTTAAATTAATAACATAATCCAAGGACCCAGCCCACAGATGTGGTTCTGCTTCCACCAAGCCTCCAAATTAGAAAAACATTTTGTTTTATCTCCGTCGTGCCCCGACATCCCAAATGTGTTAAAGTCCCCGGGTATAGCTGCTTTGCTGGGGCTGGTTTTGGTGAGTGATTGCTGCTGCTAAAGCGTTGAGTTTTAAATAGTATTTGACAGTATTAAATTGACTAAAGAAAGGATAACTGGAAGAAGGCAATGTCAGGACTTTTGATACTTATTAGACTAGACAGCTGTGATTTCTTCCTTGTCTACAACTACCATCACAAAAATAATTACCAAGCCTATTACTGTGGCTAAACCATCCTTCTTAACAACTTGCTAGATGCTGTTGCTTTTATAACTGTGGGGAACAGATGAAACTGCAGAGAAAGTTACACTAATTAGACACTACCAACAGCCAGAGCGATTGTGAGCCTTTCAGGCTGGCAGAAGAAAGAGGCACACTTTATCTTAAGTGGCAGTATTCTTTATTTTCCTTCTTAACAACCCTGATGAGCGAAATCACAATTTAAGACTGTGATCTTCTGCTGAACACAGGCTGGAATTTCAGCAGCGTTTGAACATCTAATTCCAGTAGATTCCTTTGAAAACCCCAGCTCAAATTCTTAAAAGGTGGAAAGGTGACGTGCGCACCTAACAGGGTGAGAGATAGAAGTAGGAAAAAGTAGAAGAGATTTGAAGTGTGGCAGATTCTTTGGGCAGGGCAGAGGTAAGGCTCGGCACACAAAGAAGCTGAGGTCAGTATAGCATCTCTTCTGCAAGGACACCAAGGACACAGGTAGCCCAGTATCAGGCACAGGCCATTTAACAGCCCTGGGATCCTAAACAAGTCGCAATCTCTGTGTGCCACACCAGCAGGACGGGATTCAAAACCAACCGCCAAGCACAGGACAGTTGTGAGGGTTAATTAATACGTGTCAAGTGAAGGGCTTGGAGGGAAGGTGAGACCCTACAAAGGAGTAATAGTATTTATTAACTGGCATTTCTCATTAGCAGCACAAAGGTCTAGTTTGTAGCCAGCTGAGCAGCTATTCCACGCAGCCTCACTGCGACTACATCCGACACTCGCCTCCCACCTTGCGCAGAGTGTAAATCTCCCCTTCTCCTCCTCCGCCATCCACCACAAGCTGCAAGGTTCAGGGAGTGAGACTACTTGGCTACGGACTGTAGGGAGCACTGCTGATTCAAGGCAGATGCATCCGTGCAAACACTGAATGAGGGCTGCCTGCTTTCCAAACAGTAAATGAAGTCATGCAGATAATCTTGCTTTGCATGCAGCTGTTATCAGGGCAATTCTCCCGCTCTTTGAGCTGCGGAGCAGTCAGTGGGTGCTACGATTGCTTGGAACAGATTAAAGCAGTCTTCAGGATCGTGGAGTATTAATTCCTACTCCGCAAAATTAATTTACTGCAGCAGGTAGATATCCACCATTCTCCCTACATCTTCCCATGTACTCAGGGCAATGACTGAGCCACGTAAAGGAATACAAGCCTCTTGCATTTTTCCCTCAGAAGCTCTAGATCACATTAGCAAAGACTGTGCTTTATATCACCGTTCTGTGTCCAACACTGCTGAGACCATCACACAGGTGGAGAACTCAGCCAAGCGGGATAACACTTCCCTAAGATTAATCAGCAAGATGGCATCAGGGCCAGAGAGAACGGATGCCTGGATGCTGAGGGCTCAGACTGTGGATTAATTGCCCAACTGTTCTCACCCAGGAACCACAACATGGGAATTAGCCAAAGCCTTGTCCGCCACTAAGCCACGGCACCTGGCCCGCAAGCTTCCCTCTTTCCCGTCCCAACTGACTGAGCACAGTACTTCCTCTTGTAAAGGAAGAAATTGTTCTCTTCTGGTTTTCCCCTACCTGGGAGAAGCCTAGGGCTGTGCAATTTAAGCACCTCAGCTTTGCAATCCCGCTCATAGTATTTTAAACATCAATAAGCCAAACTGATGACCTATCTCAGAGCCAAACCATTCACTACAAGGAAAACTCAATTTTTCCTAGTGCTCTAACAAGAGGGATTTATCCAGAGGAGCTAACTAAGCAAAGCATACTAACGCCTGATGCCAAAAGCCTCCAGATGAGAGATGCAAACCCAGCTCTTGCAATGGCTTTCGAAAACACACCCTGTCTGACAGCTAGCCCTCCTTCCAATCCCAAACTTTATTAGGCCATCCTCGGAGCTACATCTAGTTGTTAGCAAAAACCACCCCTCCTGCACCCACCAGCAGCTTACAGGTCACGCAGCCAGCCACAACCCCAGCCCAGCATACATCTACAGCCATTTAAGAGGTTATCTACTATAATCAGTCTTTGCTAACTAGATGCAATAGCAATTTTGCAGCTACCAAGGACAACAAACAATGCAAAAAGTGGCAAGAAGCCCCCTTTAAGTAGTTGCACGTTATAAATTGCTGAGAAAAGCACGATGAGTGAAATTCTCAGGTGGCACGAGTAGGTGTAATGCCACTGAAGTCAGTGGAAGCATGCCCAAACAGGTCAGCGGGAATATGGCTCAACAGCTACATACAGCTCTGTGCAAAAGATCTGCTTCTTGAGTACAAGGAATTACAAGCGCTCGGCTCCAGTGGTGAGACTAAGGTGGATTCTGCACCGGATGGATTCAGAAACGCAGCAGTCTGACAACACAAGGCTGGTGCTCACCAACGCAACACAACTGGACAAGGGACGTGCACAAACACACACAGCTCTGCCAGCTGCAACGCCACGTCACATCCCTCGTACGCAGCCGGTTGCCTGGCCTTATGAGTGCTCTGTTAACTCAGCTGATAAAAATTATGCTTCTGGGTTACTTCCTAAGTGACAATGACTTGGTGTTAGTCATTGTTTCCAAGCTCTACTTATCCGGGAAACTTCAGTTTCCTTTCTTGGATTGCTTGTTTTTTCCATGGTATCAACTGCTATCTAGGGAAGACCTCGTCCAGCAGCCACCTGAAGGCTCTTAGCAAGAGAAGTTCTAGTTGGGGCTGCTCTGCCTTGTTGCCCAGGCTGAGCTTTCACAAGTCCATAACTTCAGCCGTGGGCTGGGTCTACTAAGAAGGTATCAGGTCCCAGGTGCAGGCTTGTCAAGCCCGGTGAAGGGTAGAAACATTTAAAATGTAAGGGAGTGAAATATCAGTTTTTTGTGGGAAGTCCCATCTTCTGGGACTGGTGTAACACAAGAGAAATGATGGGAAGGAATGAAGTCAAAACACTAGGATCTGATACACACCTTCCAAAAAGTGCTTCAGATGCAAAGATCTTGCAAAGAGGGCGTATAGCAGGCTCTCCCTGCTAGAGCTGAAATTGTGCCCAGGCCTGGGCTGAGTTACAGCTCTCACATCCCATTGCTTAATACTTCTTTTGATGAAACATCATGTAGAACAGCCTAACCCTGCAAACAGTGGCTGGACAAAATTAAAACATATCACACAGACTGATGACACCGTTGCAGACTATTACAGCTATCCCTCCACTGAGGGCTTCCTGCTGCCGGACCGCGCATCAAAATGGAGGGAAAATGCTTACGGGAAATTTTTATTTCTAGTAGGAGACCAACTGACTACAGCTTTACAGCCAAATGATGATTTCTGACAGGGCATTAGGCTAAAGGTGTTTTTTTTAAAAAAATCCTATAGCATAGAAACATAGTTTGACTCTACAGCTTGGATCAGGCTGAATTTGCAGGACTGGAAGTTAGATAAAAGAACTTTGATTTGACTTATAAAACTCAACAAGTGTGATCTGGAAGTCATTGATGGAGAATAAATGCAGAACACTAAGATGCAGAACTTTTACAGCCTCACTTTTCAGGCCATATAACTACACTTTAGAATTTAAAACAGCTGCTGTTCACCAGCATGTCTCCAGTGCCTAATTTTTAATCACGTAGAGGCAGCACGCCAAGTTTCCAGAATCTTTTTCCCAGAGCATCTATAGTGTTCTATAACATCTCTGCCTACTGATGAGATCATGAAAAGAAAGGACTCTTGCTTGTACCCTTCTCTATGTTTGGCTGAGACATCCCACAGCTTCCTTGGTAGCGAAAACCTCTATTAAACACTGCCTTTCAAAACTCAACTATTCTGTAGTCACAGATAAGCATTACAAAATATAAATCTATTTCTGTGTAAACAATGACACCAAAGCAATCCAAACCAATTTCCCAGGAACTTCACAGTCTTTAGGTAACACAAAGCCTTAAACAGAGGAACGAGCTGGGAATTAAAACATCTTTCGGAAGGGTTTTGCAGGGCCCGGGATTAGCTCCCCTCTGGAACCGCATCTGTGCTAAGGACTCACGCAAAGGCAGGAGGTTCGGCTACGGGGGGGGTGACTCCAGCTCCAGCTCCCACCCGGCTGCAGCACCCCGGGGGAAACGTGTGTACAGGAGAAAAGGACAAAACACAGGGCTCCCGGCACTGCAGGAGGCCTGTGAGACCTCACAGAAGAGATGAGGACGTCTAGAAGGAAGCAACGGGATCAGTTTGGGAGTTCTGATGGAGGTCAGTCAGGGTTCCCAGAAACTTTGGCGAGGAAAGGAGGGACGAGGGAGTTTCAGGAGGAGGAAAGCAGAGGAAGAAGCCGGTTGCTGCCAGTCCCCCCCCGCTGTCTGGACCCGACGGTGGATGAGTAGGCTGCAAAACCCAGAGAAAAGAAATGAGAAAGGAAAGAAATCTGGACCTGGTGAGGCTCTGGAGTGGGAGGATTCCACTGCCGTCATCTCAACATGGCAGTTTGAGCCCTGGCACAGGCATAGCTTAAGCAGGATCCTAATTAGGCAGTCTTTGGAATTAGGGAGAACCAAGTACTGAGGCAGACAGCAGGGTCCCTCGCAAGCACAGGAAAAGGCTTTGGCTGTGCTGCTGGAGGGCCCCTGTGCGAGCGGAGGGGAGGGGAGAAACGGCTTCAGCTCCTCGTCATCTTGCACGGAGCAGGATGACAAGGTCTGTACTTCCCCCGCCGGGATGTCCTCTCAAACTGGGAAGCAAAAGCTCCTCATGCCAATTCATACTTACTTTCAGGCCTGGGGGGCCAGGTGAGCCAGGGTTTCCGTGGGGACCTGGGGGACCCTAAAAAACACAAGAAACACAAAACAAAGAGTCAAAAGGAGTTGGAAGGCACCTGTGTTAGTCCCGGGAGCGGCAGAAAGGCTCAGGCTGTGCCCTGACAGCCCCAGCAGCCCGTGCTCCAGCAGAGATGGCTTCCACGGGACCCTCGGTCGTGCCTTCCGAGCCGTGAAACTTGGCTGCCGGTTCCTGCCTACCTTTACAGAAGGTGGCGTCTGTCTGTCACCACAAGATGTGTCATGGCAACAAGATGATTTGGCTACGCCAAATATCGCACAATCAGGAACAGAAACTACTTTGGGGTCAAGAGATTCACAGCTCTGCAAGGAGCCCCAGCAGAAAGAGACAGAGGTAGGCAGAGGGCAGTGGAAGTGTGGCAGGGCGTTAACGATGTTTTGGGCCAAAATGGAAGAGAACACAACTAATTCCTAAAGGGAAATTTTAAATTATTCAGCTATCTGAGATGAACTCATTTCCCCAGAAACCAGATTTTTGCCTTCAGAGGTTAGAAAGAGAATGGATGGCTGGACAGTAAAATGAGGGGAGCAGAGGTAAGTCCCTGTTTAAACCATTTAAATCTATATTTTTGCATAGGTCTCACAAGCCAATGACACTGTCAGAGCATTTACCTCAGATCACATAGAGCAGTATCTCCTTTTGCATCGTATTTTAAACCACCGTGCATATTTTCCGAAGACTATTTAAGGAGTTATCTGGAATAAGCAGCTAAGAATAGTTTATCCTGGGATTGTATACAGCACAGAAGATCTGTGAACCTTTCAGGCAGAAGTAATAACAATTCTAAGTCCTCTTGAACACGTTCCTGAAAGATGAAACAACCTGAAGATTCAATTCCAAGGGCTCCTGTTCGGTCAAGACTGTGTGTGAGCTTTACACCACCATGAGGAGCACTTTAACGTACCCTCTAGTTAGAAGGAATACCGGGTAGGGAATAAACACCACTCGGACGCTTTCTCAGTAAGCTGTAGTATTTCCAATAAGCTCTTCAGCGTATGTGGGGCCAAAATCTTCAGGGTCTGATTTCCAAGGAAAATCACTGCAGTTAAACATGCGCCTGCCATCCAAGGTCAGTGCCCTTGCTCTCTTTTGAGAGAACATCAGTGCGCGGATGTCTATTCAGTTTTATTTTTACTACACTGTAATGGAAAATAATGGCTTTTTTTTGTTTAGCTATTGTATCTTGTGCTATAGACAGTTGTTGAGTGCTCAGTGCTGTTTCACAACACATGCTGCTCTGCTGTGAGAAGCTGTTCAATTAAAAGGCCGAGCCTGAACTTTTCAAATGGCATTTTTTACCCAAATAAATTTAATGTCCCCGTCTTAAATTCCTTTCAAATTTTCAGCCTGAAACCAAATCCATTTATTGTCCCATTCTTAATTTCCTTCCAAATTTTCAGCCTGAAATTCTCCAAGAGTTTATCCTGGCTGTGAATTTCTAGTGAAATTGAAACAACTTCAATTGAAATTAAGGGGTTTGAGTATCACCTTGTAATTTGAAAACCCCTATAGCTGCTGTAACCAGAGTAACTGAGCACCCAGTAGTCTTAAATAAATTCATCTTCTCAGCAAACTACGGCATCATCTATTCACCTCATTGTGTGGGACACTGAAACAGAGACTTAATGTGCTGCCTAAGGTAATTCAACAAGCCTGTGGTAGCCAAAGTGCTTCAACCCAAGTCTTCCAAGTCTCAAATATATATGAAAATTAATATTAAGTGACAGAAATCAGAACAGTAAAGTCTCTATAAAAGATGAGCTCCTAAAAAGCTCTTCCACGTAAGCTATAATCTAGGTAGCTCTGAACCGGGTTCATAAATCCAGACTGCTGCTAGATTTGAGGAGGGAACTCAGCTGTTATTCAACTTTGGAGTGAGGCAGCTTGGCTCAAAGCCCATTTCAGTGCAGTCAGTTGAAATCCGTGCTCCACCATAGCCTGGGGCAGGCTTAAAACAGCGTCAGACTGGAGAGAACAGCATGGTTTGGTGTGACTCCTAGCTGAAAATGATAGTTTCCAGGAGGAAACCTGGAACACAGGAAGCTCAGCTGCTGATCAAGAGCTCCTGGGTGAAAGACTAATCATGCTTCCAGCAAAATTCGGTGCAGTCTCTTCCAGAGCTAAACCAAAGCACAGCAACAATCACAAAAAAGCTTTAACCAAATGGAGGGAAGAAAGGAGAAAGAATCTAGTCCCAGTATCCAGCGATAAAACATGGGATTATGAAAAACACAGGCTCTTCACATATGATGGAGCCTTTGCCACTGAATTCAATGAGACTCAGAGTGCGCAATCCGGGCAAAGGAAGGTCAGCAACACATCCTGTTCCCAAAGACCAATGTGGTCTTATCCTAGTGAGAAGTGGCCACATCCTGCTGATGAAGTGATAGTGGGAAGTCCAGTCTGGCACACAAGAAACTGCTGTAACCAAGTCGAGGGCTCGTGCGAGACATTTTAAACTGATCTCGTAACTGTGGAGAGAAAAGGGCGTAGTCTGGCACTAGTCCTAAAAATGGTAAAAAATAACTGATCTTGATGTGTTCCAACATGGTTAGTCCCGAATCTGTGATTACACCCACATTCCTGGCAGAGCAGGAAGGTGCGGTGTGGTACAGTTAGATGGGCTGAGTAAGAAAAGGTACAGGGCAGCATCCACCTCAGGAGCTGTTACCTACACAAAATCTGAACAGGCAGGCCTTCCAAATTAATCCATGCACCAACCTGCAAGCCCCAATAACAGTCATCGTGCCCCCAAGCTACCCACCCTTGTTTCATTAAACCAGTCCAATGTTCATTCCTCTTCTCTTACTGTGCCCAGCAGAATAGCCCATCTCCAACCAGTGCTCCCAGATATAGCCCTCTTTTCATGGAGGAGTTCTATGGTCAATGGCTGTATTTCACTCGTGCTATCCTAGATCTAATTCAATTTCCCACTCATATCTAGAAATTGAGATTCTCCTAAATATATTTATCATCAATCCATTAGTTTTGCTCCTCTTTTCTACACACGGGATGGGACGATGCCGAGACCACTGAACAAGAAAATCCCACAGCACCTATTCCTATTTGCACCCGTGCCTCTTTACCCACCCGCTTTGGCTCCCTTATTAACTGCTGAAACAATCCAATCTAGCGGCAAGCAAACGTGCATCTGAAATCTTCCAAGCCTTGCACCAGAAATTCCATGGAAAAATTTTACCATGGGACAGCAGTAGCCCAAGGGTCAATGGCACAGAGACCAGAACAATCCCCGAGTGTGTTCTCCAAGTGAGGGGGGGGGGTTCCCAAAGGTGACGGGTTTGTAATCTCCCTGGAATGTCTTTTACGTGAACGATGCTACTTGAGAACTACACTGTGCCACCCAGTTCATCTCCGTGACGCGCCTGGAGATGGGACCCTGCTCACAGAAGCGCTTTTATGCCTAATGGTTCACAGCCCGCAAAAATTAACAAAAGTGTAACTGTGCACAGCTTCCCCCATCCCTCCAGCATTCACAAGAAGGGGAAAAAAAATCCTCCGAACTCCTGCTAACTGCTAGAAAGCTTCAGTCAGAGGAACGACCACTCATTCAAAACTCATTATGTCTTGGGGTTTCACTGTGTAAAGCAACTTTTTCTGCTCCTGACCTACAGATCCCACTCTGACCTCTGGCTTGCTGAAAAATGAGCTAAATATTTGAAGTGAAGCCAAACAAACTGTTTCTTTAAACACTTCTTTTCAGAAATTGGAAAATCTTCCTAATGGAATGAGGATACCGGGGAACCTCTACAGCTGAGTTAAGTTCTTGCTTGTTTTAGAAGGGAAGCCCTGCATTTTTAAGGAAAGGGAGATTTTTTGCAACCACAGACCAAATGTAACAGGGGCATGTTACACTGGCACCTTGCAATCTTTTACGCTGCTAAGGTTCACAGGAGGATGGCAAGAGCATCCCGAAGCATCAGTGAGTGCATGTATATTTTCTTCACCCATCCATTTGGATTTCTGCATTTTTCAGAGAGGTTAAATGAAACAAGAGCAATTGCAGCATGCCAGGATTCGTATTCCCAGTTCTGAATCCGACCTGTTGCTTGGATATGGGCAAAACACTCCCGTGTACCTGAGTTTGCTCACCTCCTAGAGAGGGAGATCGACTTCCAGTGCGACCTGGCTTCCTAAATTATTTAAGTGTTTTGGAAAGTTTGACCACAGCTCTTTTCTTGCTGTCCTGGGAGCGAAGCCAAGAACTGGACTCCTGTCTGTCACGTGTCGGCTTGGTCTCCTTCACGTAGGAGGGGAACAGATACCCAGGGTTTACATAGCACTCGTCTGGAAGGCAGCATTTTAAGACCAAGTATCCCGGTCCACAGTACTTTTCTGCAGACCGAATGAAATCGTGGGCAGTTTGGTGGTCTAACTATACCACTGCAGGAGCCACAATTTGTGATCAACCTGGATGTGCTGGCAAAAGCCCCTCACGCAGACAGCCCGGGAGTGAAGCTCATCCAGTCCTGGGTGAGGCAGGAATAAGCTACAACGGTGCAGAAGTTATTGCTCCACCGGGAGCCCTTTGTTGACAGTTACTTGTCGAGCTTGTTAGCACAGCTCTGCTAGCAGAACCCAGCCTCGGTCGCTGCCTCCCCGCTAACCTTGGTGTTTGAAGAAACGCAAAGGTCAGCTGCGGAAAGGAAGCGCAACACACACGGCTTGCACGGAACTGACCCGCGCGGGTTGCTGCGGAAAAGGGGTCCCACCACATGCCTGGAAAAAGTGCTTTCAAATCACAGAAACCCGGGGAAAACCTTCGTTGCTAAAACCACCATTCCTTTTCAAGAGGCACCTCAGATCTTACGCAGCCACTTGCCAATGTGGCACGTTCATTTGAAGAGAAGCGGTGTGCACAGACCTCTTGCTTATGCCGCGAATTCTTTAATGGAGACATAAAAGCTGAAAACAATCCTAGCTGGATATGGACAGAGAGAAAACCTTCCTGGAAAGCGCACACGACCAATACAGCAATATCTATCCGGGTTTGCAGAGCTCCCGAGAGCGCGTTATTAGCCATTTTTTCCAGTCATCAGAACTGCAACATTTTTACTGCTTTCCCTTAGAGCCCCTTAGGCAAACATGAGGAGAAAGACCCAGCTTTGATTTGCTACATATCTCTGCCTTTGTAGCTGCAGAGCAGAGCGTAGGTATGGTCTGAATCTGTCCCAGTGGGTCCCTGATGCCGAGTGATAAGGCGTAAAATTAATTCCATGCTCCTAAAATGGGGATTGGCTTTTAAAAATCAAGAAATTGTCATTTTCAAGAAGCCTGCCACTATCCACTTAGCTACCCTACCTTGGGTTGCACTTGAGTGTCCTGAACACAACCTCTTTCACGCTTTTACAAAGACTGGCATTTGTTATGGCAAACCAGGTGGCATTGCTTACGTGGAGAGCACCGCTCAGAGCGTACAGGCGAGTCTAGTGATACTCGTCTGCTGGAAACAAGGAGATATAATCACGGGATCAGGCAGCTTTCCTTACAAACCATCCCTGACCACAATCTCACCCTCAAAGCAAAAGCAAATCAGAGCTTTCGTTCTACCCCGAGCAACATGGGAGGAGAAAGGGAAATAAAACAGACACAATATAGAATTCAAAGGATTGGAATTACTGCGCTGCATCAGCAAGAGAGCCACTTCATGGACTTCACAGCCACAGAAGGTCATGAGTCAAATGCTGTGACTAGATTTTCAAATGAGCCAAGTAATTGTATAAGCATTAATAATGTAGAAATTATGCAAGCTACAACAAGGGCAATTATGTCTCATGCTTTAGGCCATAAACTGCATTGGTGACAAGAAAAAAAATCCTTCCTTTCCCCTGGCATCAAGCACTGCAAAGTTGCACGCAATATTCGCCTCCTCTCAGGAGCTCCAGTCTTGGGCTGGAGGTTCATGGGACACCTCATGGGTTACCCGTGGGCTGGGCTGGTGTAAGAACCGTGCGGCTGCTTTGGGGATCAGGTTAGGCAGAGGTGGAACATAACCCCTGCAGCGCCGCACATTTGTTTTTAAGTGGCTCATGCACAACAAAAGCAAAAGACTCAAGAATTCCCCACAGACTGTCTCAGTTCTCACAATGAAATCCTTAAAGCCCAAAGAGCCACAAAAACCAAAATCCAACCAAAAATCAAAAAAAACCCCTAAACTAGAAGAAATACGTTGCAATGTCAAAACAACTTGCGCACAGAGCAGTTCTGTCTCCAGTGCTCCAGGCCAGACATTGACAGAGTAAACCTTTTGCCCCCTCCCAAAATTAGCACAGCCTCTTTGCAGAGGTCTGAGCCAAGCCAGGCTCAGCTGAGCGGAGCTCTTCCTAACTGGGAACTCCTTCCTGGGCTGATTCTCAGCACCTCTGGCAGGGACTGAACTCACAAATCCTCTGTTGCTTATTGTGTTTCAGAGGATCATCTTAAATGTAGGTTGGAGCATGCCACAGCTGGAGAGTAACACAGAAAATTATGACACGGCTTCCACAACACTTTTTTCTTCAGAAAAACTCAAGTTTTGGGAGGTAGTGGAATTGGGATGTAGAGCTGAAATTTGATCATGCACACAGCAGGCAGGGGATGCGGCTGAGGTCTCCGGCCATGGAGTCTCGTTTGCACACCACAGGATTGCAAGAAGTAACACCAAACACCTCTCCTGAGTAATGGGTAAGAACAAACTTTCAGCCTTAATAGGGACTTGCTAAGAACTGCAAACTCCGGGCAATTTGCTGATGTGGTTGCTGCTCAGGTATTTGTAAACAGAAGACATCAGGGCTGGTCAACCCACGGTGCTGATATTTCACTGAAGAACATATCTAACGTGGAACAGATTGTCCTGTCCATAAAATGTGTGAGCCTGGTGCTATCTAACGCCTTACACTTAGAGCAGAAATCCATATTCAGGTCTGCTAACACCCAGGCCCAGGCTGCAGGGGCTCCTCCAGACCTTTTGGGCTTTACTGTTGCAGGAAGAAGCTGCGTTTATCTTTACTGGTTACTGCAAGATCTCACAGGACTGTAACAAGCGTCCTCAGGGAATGCGCAGCCTTCGAGCTCTTAGCCTCTTGGTTGTTCTTTAAAGACATTACATGGGGTTGAGTTTTAGCCAAGTATGTGTGAGGAAATCTCCCTCTGCTGCCAGGCCAGGATGCTGCCTGGATCACGCATCCAAGTATTCCCTCCTTCCAGCCTCAGACACTTGCATCTTACGATTCTCAACCCACATCGGTTCAGTGCTCAGGAAATGGGCTCCATGACCGTACCTTGTGGGACAGCACCTTGCTACCATGAAAATGGTGCCAATAGTTAACTGTATCCAGGTCAGGCATATTGCCCAGCTTTGGGAGACTACTTCTGCAGCTAGGCCAAGGCAGAAAGCTTTTCTCACAGCTAGCTGCAGCACTCAGCACCAGATGTTTCCTCAGCATAGCGCTCAGTGTTCAAAGATCTGCATCAGAATTTAATGTAAGGAGGAAGAAATTCAGGAATTTGCAGTGGATCTTGTAGAACAGCTCAGACATTTTGCTCTAGATCCTGAAAAGGATTCAGAGAGCAGGTCTCAGTCTAGGGGACAAAAAAGCTCATCCTTGTGTGTTGAGTCCTTGGTCCTAGACCATGGTCCACTAGTGAAGGCATCAGGACAGTGAAGGACCTCAAAGGAAGCAATTTGGTAAGCTGGGGAGAGTGAAGGGCAGAACAAAAAGCAGCCAAAGCTAATACTCAGCACTGGCTTTGCAAGAAGGAATGGATACTGGAAACAAAATGAGACAGACAGAGCTCATTCTTCTGACAGCCATTTGCAAACGTTCCTCCCCAGTCTTTGCTGATGCCAATCCTTAGCTCAGGGAGGCTGCAAGTCACTAGTGTGGCCTCCTGAAAACCTTTAACAGGGAATGAGAGAAAGGAGGAAGGCCAGACCTCAGCAGTGGGGCTTGAAACAATCATTACTCAGCCATAGGAACATCCAACAGCCCTTGGAACAGTAGGACAGGCAGATACAAGTACAAATGGAGAGAAATTTTTAAACCACTTACTCGGGAACCTCTCTTGCCAGGTGGTCCTGGTAAGCCCGGCAGACCTGGTGGACCCTAGAAAAATAAAAATAAGTATTAATGAGTTCTATAACAGGATGGTGCTCCTGACTATTTCAGAGAGACCCTGAAATACAACCATTTGGAGAAGACCTGGGCAGAAGGGCCAGTTATAACACCACGGCCAGATTTTCCTTTCAACTTATGCTATTACCATGAAGGGATAAAAGCCACGCACAGTAACATCTGCAGTAGCATATCTTTCCATAGAGCAGGGATAGAGCCTTCACATCTTTCTGCTGTGGACCGCATTCCCGTGATCACAGCTGTGTTTCACGCTTCCAGTTTCCTGGACTCGTGCTGTAACACAGGGGTAACACAACCATCTCCCAGCTTTGGAGTTTCCTGCTACGTGCTAGCACACAACAGAAGTAATGTGTTAGCACCTTGGCGAAGGAGGAACATTGTGTCTTGTAATATATACCAGCTGAGGATGTATAGTTCTTGGTATTGTAGGTTCCTACATGAGTTGCAACATAATCGCATCCCAGCACTTCATATTTTAAAGCAGTGTGTTATAAAATGTAATAAAATTGGTGTCAACGTTGGAAATTCTTAAATATGGCTCTGTAATATAGGAGAGGTCAACTCATACATGTCAGAGTAGTGGGGGTTCTTGGAAAGGGTGAGAACAAAGTGGAGAATCAGGCGCCCAGCTGTGCACTGATCTGAAACAGGTTAGGAAAAAATACTTAACCAATGAGGTTCAAACTCCTTCGAATTTATTCATTTATTTATTCATTTTTTCAATGGACTGGAGAATTCAGATTTCTGGAGAGCCATTTGCAACTCCTAATAACTCCTCAAAACTTCTTTTCCCCCAAGCCAAACATGTCCAACAAGAATAACTGTTAATTAAAGCGTCTCCCAGAGGATTTATATTCTAGTAGCTTGTTACAAAAGACGAGTTTTCATTGCATCCAGGGGAGAGAGTGATGCAGAGCAGCAGACTGAAGGATGTTTGGAAGGCAGCCTGGGCTCTCCAGCCGCGTAGCAGCCAGGAGAGCAGGTCCCAGGAGCAGCGCTCCGTGGGGAAGGCGGCTGCGTGGCATGGAGCAGGTGCAGCACCAGCCCTGCGGCCGCACTCTGGCCCCAGCACGGCCTCGCTCCCTTCCCACTGGGTCACCTCTAGAACCTCACAGGGACCATCGCCCCGAGCGGAGCCTGCTGCAAGGCTGATCCTGCTGCTGCTGAAGGATTGCCAGGCAGGATGGCTCAGGCTCCGCAGCGTGTTACTGGCCCCGAGGAAGAGTGAGAAGTTCATGATCTCTAATGCAGGAGTCATCAAGTGCATGATTTAGTAACAAGAATAAGCCTCGATATCCCTACTCTAAATCTCATGCCCAGTTTAACATTTTCAACAGAGAGAACCTGGCTGAACCATATAGGTGACTGATGAATAAACATTCCCCTAATATTACCAACCCTCCTATACATAAGCAGCAAATTAATTAGTATAAAAGAGATCTTTTAAAAAAGACATCCAGCCAAACTTGGTACAGTAGCAAAAAGTCAGGGGGAGGAGTAAGCAAAGCCCAGGGTAGGTCTCTCCGTGCTACTAATTTGCCAGGACATCAAATGAATCATAACCTTTTTTTTCCTGTAGTTATTTCTATCTGTAGTAAAGATGACAAGAAAAGGAATGTTTTAGAAGTGTAAGAGCCTGCACAGCATTGAGTAGCTAATGCCCCACACTTAGGCACGTAGGGATGGACTTCTACCATTGTATCGCTCACTGGTACTACCCAACACTGCTGCCTGTCCTGGAGATTTCCAGTCTCTATCGCCTGGGATGCTTCATCTGACCTCTTGGCAAGTTGCTTATTGCTGGCTAACACAGTATTACTGGTCCTTGTATTAACAACCCTCATTGATACAGCTGACCTTCATTTTAGCAATCCACACAGCATTTTAACCTGCCATTGTGCCAGCTCAGGGCCCCGTGCATAACGCAATTATACAGCTGTGCAAATAGACACATGATTGTAGGGGTTTTTAAGCCTCATGTATAATTGTGCTCCAGAATCCAAGCTTTTATTAAAAAAAAAAACCCTTGCCCTTTTAGTTGGGAAGATAACTATCAAAACATGAATCCAGTGCAACTGATCCAGTGACAGTTAATAGCGTTTACCAAAGATTAATTCAAGTCTTTAACCTCTTCTCCATCAAAACCCATCCCCATTTACCCCTAGAAGGAGAAGTAAAAGAGAAGATGCAACTGAGAACTGTGTTCCACGCGTACCAGAATTGAGGTGACCTTTTCCACCTTCCTGCTAACGGCAGCTGCAATTATACTTGGCCACTTGAGTAAAAATGTTCTCCAAAAATGTGGGCTGTTCAGAATAAACGGAAGCTAACATAAAAATAAGGAGAGAGTTAATACCTGCACTGGAGTGGGAATACGGAGTCAAGGGAAAGGCATTCAGCTAGAACAGCACAGAAAATGCAGTACGTAATTCAGGAGTCCCTGTCACTTTGCTTTGGTTTAATTTGCCTTTCCTTTCTTCCCCCCCCCGAAGAGTAAAAGGAATAAGGTGGCTGTGGGATGAGTGGCTAAAAGGTGCCATCCGCTATGGTAACTGCATAAGGCAAGAGTGCGACTACATAGAAATTAGAAGCGAGTCGAGGTGGAAGGGGACTGGGGTAGCTGGATGCACACAGGTCGCTGTGAAACACGATGCACTGCAAGACCACCTTCTAGCTTCTCACATGGTTCCTTGGTAGTTGGATTGGATGGGACACGTAGGGTGCCTTCCTAGTAACTCACTTCTTCTCTGCCCTGTACATATGCCTCTACATCATCCAGCTCAAGCTCTCCAACAAGAGGCCCATGCCAGACAACTGGCTTTGCCTGGGGACAGCGATACTGAAATACGCACGAAGAAAAACGCACATCCGCAGAGGCAGCCAGAGAAGAATAAGACTGGATCAGGGCCCAGCTACTTACAGATGGATGCAATCCCACTTAAAATGCAAGGTTCCGAGACACGGAGAGTGAGAGACGCCTATCAGTGAGCCACCACACAAGTTGCTGCTAGAGTCCGCCTGGAGGTAATTCCCATGCAGTTCCTAAGCTCACCAGAGACATCTCCACCCTCACCCCTAACACAGGGAAGAGTTCAACTGATCACATGGAGCCTGTGTGGACCTTTCCACTGTACCCTTTAGAGCATCCCCAGGGAAGTCCACAGTGAGCAGTGGGAAGTGCTCTGAGAGGCAGGAAGGTCTCCTTTTCCTGGCAGCTGCTCCTGCCCTCCCATTGCCAGGACGCCCCACGAGATCGGCAAAGCTGACAGCCTCCACCAGCGAGCTACCGTTCCTAGCACTGTGGTTCTTGTCTCTCTGGCTTCTTGCCTGCTCCTTCCTGCAAACCGGTGGCTGAGAACACACACCCTGTTATCGCACAAAGCAAAATCAGAGATCAAGGAGAACCGTGGCAGAAGCAGATACTCTCTCTTCTCAAGCCAAACAGCTGAACTGTTAACCAGCCTGAACAGTTCTGTGAAGCAGCTAATGGCAGCCACATAAAAGTTTAACCCTTCTCAGTTTCCCACGGTAGCATTAGCAACGATGACTGATCCCACCAAATGATTATAGGATTTATTCTAAGCTGCTGCTGGGAAACTTTCTGGCGCAAAAGGGACTTTTTTTCTTAGCTTTTTGAGCTTCAAATTGCAAATGGAAAATTAAGCTAAGTTGTCTGAAAGGGAAATACATTGGACCCTGAGGACAAGAGAAATCTCACCATTTCCTCTTGCTGCTGAGATCAGCCAGTTTATACCTCTGCCTCTCCCGCCTCCTGACCCTCCTCGTGCTGCTTCCTCTGCCCGCAGCAGCGCCGCCGGGAGCTGGGTGCCCTCAGATCTCAACACCTGAGCAAGGCTGAACCCGTTCCGAGAGGGCTTCAAGGAAAGCATAATTGGTACAGGAATAGGTGTTGGGAATTTGGGAAATGACTCGCTTCCTTTTGCATGACTACTGAATCAACTTGCTCAGATAGCGCAGTATTCCTGTAATCGTCTCCCAAAGTACTCAGCCTAGTAGGAAAGCGCTGACGATTACCTAGGACACAATTCAGCTCATATTCCAATGCCCACTGATAAACTGACACATCTGTGTTCTAGGGTCTCTCCAATGTACTTCTGCCTCCCCTCTTCTGTACCCCTGCACAGCGTTAGCAGCACAGTTCTCCTTCATCCCAGAACCGGTTGCGTTTCAGAGGCGAGCATCCTGCACTGGGCAAAACGCTGCAAGGACTGAAGAGAGAACATTCTCCTTTCTCAGATATAATACATGCAGTAAAAGCCAACTTAAAAGGGAGTTCAGAAAACGCATCAAAAGCTTCTCCCCATGTTGGCATCAAGTTCTGAGTGGTGACGTTACCCCTGCAGATAGAGAACCTGTCGTCTTTTCTTCCCAGAGGAGGATGAGGATGATGTGCAAGGCACTACCACAAATTCACCATTTAGCCTTGTACATCTGGAAAGCACCAGCATGGAGGGACTGCGCAGCTACAGGGGCAGCACTAGAATTAAGAATCTCCTGCTCAGGAGAATGGAAGAAGAGGAGAAGACCTCATCTTCAAAAGACATGCCAACTCCTCCTCACCTCACCCTCCTTGCCAGGCAGAGAGAGAGGGGACTTAAATGAAAACCTGGCTTGAAGCACTGCTTAAAACAAATCTGGAATTATGGGGGGAAAAAATCCAGCACTTTGGTTACTTTCTTCTCCAAGGCAGGCTTATCGTATTAAATTTGGACACGTCTGGTTTTCAACCAGCCTAAAAAGAAAACGCGCTCATAATTCTGGCAGGAACCGAGATGTTGGTGGAAAGCCAGCCTTGTAATACGATTTCCGCGATAGACACAGATGTTTATTCTGGGTCTGTACAACACCAGAAAAGTCCTTGTCCACAACTGGATTCCTAATAGCGTGGCAGCACAATACCTAGTAAAATATTAGTATTCCAGCTTGACGAAAGCAGCTTTTCTACAGAGACATTTCAGGAACAGTCTCTGCATGAGGCACTTCAGGCTCTCCAGCAATCTCAGCCCTTGGAAGGAAGTCTGAAGGGGCGTGAAGAAACAGAGGGATCCCCATACTCTATCACTCACTTTCTATTTTTGAAGATTTATAAAAATACCTGTGTATATTTATACAATACATCCCTACATCCTTTGCAGCACATTTATCTCAATCACACTTTCAACTACTGCTCTTCAAAATCAACTTTGTTTTACACAAATAGAGCTCTCTGATGCTTAGTCATTTGCCTGCAGGAAGACTTCCCTTAGGGGATAGCTCTGGTTGAATTAGCAAAAAAAATACGATCCAACTGCGTGAGTGAAGCTAAAACTTTTCCCATGTATTACACAAAGCGTGTGATCTCTATTTTTTCTTCTCATTAATATGACTCATTCATTAAGAGACATTCAAACACATTATGTTTTCCTTAATTTATCAGAGACTGTCAGCTTGAGTAACCTTTTCTGGTACAAGGAAGACTGGAAATAGGCACTTCATATTTTATCAGCGTTCCCAGTCCCCTCTCTCTCCCCTACCCACGGATTGAATTGGCAAGGATTGCTTCTTCAGGAAAGGAGCTGGGCTCCAAGACAAACTGCTCGTGCGGAAGATGGCAGCTGGAGCAGTCTAGACTGGGGACGCGCTCAGAAACACATCTGCCTTTGGAAGCAGGCTGCCTGCCAGGGTAACGCCACACCTCCGGCTGGGCCACTGCCACCAGGGTTCGAACCTGGGGCTCCTGGCCGCGCACTGCGCCGGCCGGCGGGAACGGGAGGCTTCTGGCGCAACCCCCCCCGGGGACTTTTCCTACTCGGATGCTGGGGGAGTCGTTTGAAACACGCTCCGTCCCTCCGTCCCTGCTCCTCTTGTGCTACTCAGTGCTCCCACTTAGCGAACTCAGGTCGCTCCTCTGCACGTTCAGCATCAGGTGTGGTTTTCTTGCCCTAACAACAACCCTCAGACACTAGTCAAAAGAGTCAATATGCGGCTTTTTCTTTACAGAGGCCAAAAAGCTATGGAATTACAGCCTTATTATAGAGGAGGAGGAAGGTCCAACTTGGGGTACACTGTCTACAACCCAGCTAGACCCCATGGCTGCGCCAGGGCAATGGGCTCGCTGTGGCTTTACCCCGTAACACAGAGCACGCACGTCCCAGCAGGCAGCGCTGATGGGCTGGGGCGAGGGCTACGGCCCCCTCAATCTCCCCATCGAACCTGCTGCTGGTATAAGACAAGCAAATGATACCCACCCCATCCACCAAAGGATTCAAAACACCTATCACACCCCAGCCTTGCGAGGGCTTGGCGTGCCGGCAACAAAATACTATTTTTCATACAGTATTTTTTCTTTTGTGGCTGTCCAAGCTGCTTGCAGCCATGTGCTGGGGTCAGGCTGCTCCGCGAGCTGAGCGACGGCCCGCTTGGCCCCACGCAGGGACGGGAGATCTCGAGGAAGGCTCGGCAGAGGTGCCGCGGCAGCCGTGGGGATGACTCAGAGGGACCTTTGCCAGCTGCTGAGTCAGAGCTGCCTTACTGACTTCGCACGGTGTTTGGGTGTGCTTTTCCCTCTTCCTCCCCCCAGCCCCCGCCTCCGAAAGAAATTTAGAGCAGAGATCCCAAATGCTTGTGGTTATTAATGGTTCCCGAGAAATTTTTCTTTTTTAAGAATGTCTTATCCTCCCCTCTCCTAGCTGCCCAGCGAACCCAACATTCCTGAAGAATTAATGCTCTGCCATCAGTGGCATGTGGGACGCAGCGTCTCCATTTCCTCTTGCGCAGCGCCCTGGTGGTCTCTCAGGGCAGATTAACCCACAGAGGGTGCTGCCTTTTACCGCTAGGTGAGCAGATCCTTTCAGCCCCTTGCTCGCACTCCTCTATCCAGGCGGACACCCACCTCAGCTGCGGGGATGGGGCCCTTCTGCACAGCTGAGATTATACCGCCGTTATTTCGGCAGCATTCACAAAGCCAGAACTGCAGAGACCTGAGTCATCGCTGCCTCGCACCCCGGCTGTCAATCACATCCCAGTTTGGGGCTGATCAGGATGAAGGACAGCCTTTTCTCCTCTTTAAGTGGCTGGCCGCCAGGCTGCTTCTGCCCAAAAATCATTGCTAAGGTGGCCCCAATCCTTGCTGAAAAGGTAGAAGGTGGTTTCCCATACACGCTTCTCTGCCTGGAGTCACAATCTTCTTGAAGAGACCTTGGATCAGGCAATGCAACTGGGAAAACTAATTAATCTTCTTACCCTTCCAGCTGTGGGCTGGTCTCTGTGTCTGACATTCCCAGCCCATAACCTGCTCCATCCAGGGAAAGTGCCGCGCTCTCCTATCGCCCAGCAGAGCGGGAAGGGCTGTACTGAGCTCATCAGAAACGTCCGCCCAGCAACACGAGGACGGCGCCAGGTAATTACTCAAGCACGGAGCATTTATCAGCACTTGTTCTGAAACACGCTCGTCTGGCCGTAGAACTGCTACATTAATTTCTCAACATGTCATCCCCATTCCGGTCTTTTCTCCTCTTTCTCTTCCCACGTCAGAGCCATCCAACGAAGTACGGCACAGAGATCTCCATCTGAGTCACAGGAGCTATCAAGCACCGCACGGCAGCCAGCTCCAGTCAAGCCATAACCTTTCCCTCCCAAAGTGCTGGCTTTGTTTCCAGCAGTCAAAGAGGATAAGGCCAGACAGAGCCTCAAAACGTTCTCCTTTCCCTCGATTCAAGACTCCAGTTGTTCTCAGACAGGATGGAAAAATCCTGCCATCTCTTCCTTCAGCCCTCCACAGCCTGAATCTGGTTTTTGCTGTGATTCACAAGCTGAGAGGGATTTTCCACTCCAGTTCAATAACGAGCTCTTTACATTGCAGGGGGAAGTGGGGGCTTGGAGCTTGGTCCCCCTCATGGCACTTGCAAGGCGAGAAGGTGGAAAAGGTCAGGATTTCAGTGGGCTCAGAGCAGGTCACCCAAATTTACCCCTTACAGGTAAGTAGCGTTTGAAGAGAAGTTCGCAATTGCTGAATTTCTCCTCTTGGAAACATGCCTGAAATGACTCTCCACGAAACGCGAGAAGACTGCCCAAAGATAAAAATCGCTGAAGCTCATCCCGCCTACTCAGGGATTTGGCAAAACCTCTCTCCGAGGACAAAGAGGACAAGAGGGATGCGTGCCTGCGAAGTCAGGCAGGAGGCGCAGGGCTGCCCTGCGTGCCCCTGCCTGGGGCAGCCTCTTCACCTCTCCCAGAGGAGCAGAAGACACCCCGCAGTGCCTCCCCGCCCCAGTGACCGGGAGAGAAATCGCCACGCTGCTTTGCAAGGGGACAGGCAGGAAATGCAAACCTTGAGGGGAAGCCCCCATCGAAGGCTTTAGCGAAAACACCACCGCTTCGCTTCAGGTGTTGCTTGCAACAACGAGCAGCACGTCTGCAGACACAAGCGCTGTCGATTGTGTTCCTTAAGCTAGTCTCAGTATTTCCATTGTAAACCTTTCTTTCACTATTTTAAGAAGTCAGCTGTAAAAATTTGCTTTAGGCTGGAACTTGGCAAGCAAAGACTCCGTCTGGGAGAAACTTATTTTACATGTACAACCCCTCTCTCGTATATACAATATAGCAAAAGGCTCGGGTTGGAACACCAAATCCTCCTAAAAGTTGACCAGTTTAAAGATTCTGTTTGCATTCTTGCATTTGGAAAAAAAAAAAAAAAAGCTAGCAGATAATTAGCATGGCCTGACTGCTTTTAGCATTACAAAATGTGTGTATACTTTTACGATGGCCAAGATATACACCCTGAGAGCGGTTATTGTGTGTGGAATGCAGTAGTTAAACTTATAAAGGAGACTCTCTGCACGTTTTAAGCGAGGGCTATGAGAGGTAAAGAAAATTAAGTTAATCTGTACCCTAAAAATAAAGGAAGGTTTGCTAAAAAAAAAAAAATCCTGAAGCAATCTCTGTTTTTGCATTTGCTGAAACAGAGCATTTCTCTAGAAATGTAAATTTCAGGTAGAAAACAAATTAATAACCAGCGTTAAGAAATAGTTATTTGTGGCATGTTTTTGAGGCACCTGGGTTTTCTTTGGAAGGTGACTGACAATTCTGCCCTCTTGGCCATGAGTAAAACCAGGGGTGTTGGAACAGAGCCCCAACCTGGCCATCAAAATTTTAACCAGCAACTTGTAGGAAGGAAGGTGGGATTTTTTTTTTTTTCCTTCTCTTTTCTTTAATCCAACATTATGCAGCAACTTTAATCACAAACTTTTCAGGGGCATCCACCATCACAGAGCACTCAAGTTTACACTGAGATATACACCAAAATCGCGATCATCAGAAATGTAATAGTGCTTGGCTGCTCTTCCGAGTTGTCACGCTCCACTAAGCTTTATAGAAACCCTTGTAGGTTATGGTCTGCCAGCCAGTTACCTGAGCTGTGACTGGGAATAGTTAGCATTAAGAGCTTGAACTTACCTGAGGTCCTCTCTCTCCTTTCACACCTGGATATCCCAGTAAAAACGGAAATGGAGTGGGTCCGAGGGGGTCAAAGATTTGATAGCCATCAGTCGCAGCTGGGGTTGTGAGGTTGAAGGCCTGTGGCCTGGCTCTGGAGACGGGACGGGCAGACCCTGAGGGCGGTTTGGTGTACATCAGAGGGACATTGCTGGGATCCACTTTCCTGGTGGGGGACGGCACGTGGTTCTTTGGAACAGGCCCATTGTTTGGGTTCTGTGGGGTTTGCTTTAGTGTGACAAGGTGAACATTGCTGGTTGTGTTATCAGTCGTCCTCCTCATTGGCTTTACAGTACGGGGTACTTCGGAGGGCTCAATGGTCGGTTTTTGGTTGATCTTCTTTTTGGTCTCTTGCTTGGACTCCTTCCTGCTGGCTGTGGCAGGGCTCTGGCTTGTTGGTGGGGCCTTTTTGGCAGTGGGAAGGGGAGTTTTCTCCACACGTGTGCTGGGAGTGGGCCGAGACACCCTGAGGGTCGTCACCGTCCCCCGAGGGAGCGAACGGGCGGGTGGCTGTGTTTCAGTACTCGATGGAACAGGAGATGGGGCCACCGTGACCTTTGCGGCTTTGGTTGTCAGTCTCGGCAGTGATGGTGGGGATGATACCAATGAGACAGTTGTTGCACCTGAACCCCGTGTCTTGAGGGGTGCAGTGACCCTGCCAAACTCCAAGGGTGGGGCAGCAGTGGTCAGGTTTTTCAGACCCTGCAGCGAGGGCTCCATATGTTGTGGGGTACTTGGGGAGGCACCGGGATCCCTGGGCAGGAGGGGGATGAGGGGGGGCAGGTTCGGCCGGTAGGTATCTGCTTGCCTGCACTGTTTTTTCAGGTATTTACAGTAATGATGAGCTGCCTTGGCGGAAGGATAAATATCGAACTGGCAGACGGCTCCTTCAAACTGCACGGAGTGCTGGTTCATCTTCCCAAAGAGGAAAGATCCGTGCGGATCCAATGCCTCGTTCTTTTTAAAATGCAAATCCGCATGTACTCTGCGCTTCCCACAAGAAGTAAATAAAGTGACTGTCTGGCCACGGATATCGATGGCCATATTGTGCCACTGGCCATCATGGACATTGTAATCAAAATATACAGAGCGCTTGTGGCCCACATACACTATGATCTTCCCAGGCACAAACTGGACCCCCAGCTGCAGTTTTTTCTTTTTGCTCTTGACGGCAAAGAGGAAAGCATTGTTGATGCGGTGGGAGCAGAGGCTCAGCACTAGGAGCAGGTCAGTGCTGGAGCCTGCGGGGAGGATGGTGCTGACCGGTGCTTCGACACGTGCTCGCTGAGTGAAGATGACCCCTGATTTGAGAGGAATGACCCCTTGAGGAACTGTACGTGATGAGGACCATCCGCTCGATGGCCTTTTCCCTGACAGGCCCAGTCTTTGAAGAACGTCCACATCTGAAAGGAAAACACAAAGAAAATGTGAGGCGTTGGGCAACCCACGGGCTGGATGGGTATGGGGAATCAAGCCAGTCCACAAACAGGTTACAGGAAACCCCAACCATCCTCTCGCACATATATGTTCAGATAATCAGAATGGAGAGCACATAGCTCTTCCACGCATAGCGAGAGGAGCAAGCACATGCTCAACTTGGTCACCAGCAATTGCCAAAATGCATCAGCTCCACGGTGCATCTGGCTAGCTATCCCGTCCCACCAGGAACCAGCTCCAGATGTTCTGGAGGGAGCTGCCCTCACTGCAAGGAAATCTCCTGCTGAGCACCAATAGTCCACTTCTCTGGGATTTAATTCTGAGTACTGACCACACAGCTGGAAAGGAATTTGAACAACAGACTGAGCTGGGATTGCAAAATTTTGTATCCCCAGGAGGCAAGGAAGAGAACTTTCAAAGGGAGCAAAAGCCTTGTATCTGTCTCTCTCCAAATTAGGAAGAAGCAGCTTTTGATCTTTGAGACTCTGGAGAGTTTAGGGAAGCAAAGGTGCCTCCAGCATGAAAAAAATTGCACCTAAATTTCACCGAACCGCTTAAGGTTCTCAACAGCCGTGCCTTTTTCCCAGCAGATCATCTTACAGCCTTAAATTATTTTAATAAGTTGGAGGAACCAGACTTGGTTTGTGAAGAGCTGAGAAAGCAGCTATGGCTGCCACTGAGCAACAGAGGTAGGACTCGCCTCCAGCATTTGTCACCTAGGAGCCTTGTTAGGAGGGATGACAGCATTGCTGTCCAGAGGCACCTATCTTTCTCCACTGACTCCGGGAGAAGTCTGCAATGGACAGACAAACAGAATCCTCTGGTTTCTGGCCCCGGGGTCTAACAGGAGTCACACACAGCTCGGAGTCCAAGGCAGATTAGCAGGCAACAGCAACGCAAACTGGAGCCAGCTGGCGGCAGTCTCAGCTGAACTGGGGAAGATGCTGATGTCTATGCTAGAAGAGCTGCAGAGGTGAACGTGCCCAGATCTGAAAGAGGCCCATATGCCCCAAAACTTATTCTCTTATTCCAGCTGGAACATTTGGTCTAATAAAAGATGTTAACTACATGGTACAGACAGATAAAGGTAAGGCTATAATGATTGCCGTGACTCTACCACTGTTGAAAATGAGCTAGGATAACTCTATTTCCTTCCCTCTTCCCTGCCCAAATGCAATCGCCGTTACTTGATGCCCAGGGAACTCTCGTGTATGTGAGTGCTCTTTGGGGAAGCTAGCCTGGGCTGTATAATCCAAATGCTGATCTCGCAAGGTAAGAATTTACAATCACAAATGCGACAGTGCCAATCATGGCTGCATGTCAGCTAACATCACGGGACTGCAGCTTTCCTAGATTGAAAGGAAAAGTAAATCAAAGGTTGTCTGAAGAAAAAAAAACAAAAAACAAAACCAAGCTCCATTTCTAAAGGGACCCTGGAATTTGGCCTCTTTCAGCCTTAACAATTAAATATTCAGCACAATACCAGTATTTGGAGAACTGACACTTAAAAGAGATCCTCAGTGTTGGCCAGAAGGGTTGTAGACTCAAGCCAGCCTGAGGTCTGTAATGTTGCTGGCCAGGCAGGGAGGAGGATAACGAGAAAACCTCTGTTCCTTGACTTTGGCAAGAACCTTGGCCATTTTTGTACGTAAGAACAAGTCAATCAATATTTACTTTGTCTGAGCTCAGTTTTATTCCCACCTCCCTTTTTTAAGGCAGCTTGACTCATTTTCTAGCAGAGACTACCCTGGAGAAGATGTGTCAGATGTGACAGGCAATGAAAATTTTTCCCACTCGATGCAGAGGGGATAATTTACTGCACAGCATGCGCCAGTGTTAATAGTGGTACTTCTCCCATACTAAGAAATCCTTCGTTCCCCACTGTTTTTCTGCCATATCGCCCAACGGGGCTGTCCCTCAGCATAGCAAAGGTGGAGCCTTCCCCTCTCTCCACTGCATGGAGGAATCGCAGCAATATCTTCATACTGGATGATCTCCAGAGCCCATGAAATAGTAAAGGCCAAAGCCTGGCTCTAGCAAAGGCAAGTGGGACCCTTGCCACAGACTTCAAAGGCATCAGGATTTAACCCTAAGAAAATAAATTTACTACTTAAATTAGGAGCTAGACTCCAGCTTCCAATGTCTACAGGTATTTTTAGGTTCTCTCCCCGAGACAGGCTCGGGTGTGTCTCTACTAGGCAGAGATGCCTTACACTCCAGGAGCTATTCATTTGGTAGCTGCTCTGCAAAGACGTAAGGATGTTTCCCTGCTCAGAGGATGCCGCTGCTGTTTGCAATACCCATCCAACTGCCTCATTAGCAACTGCATTCAACCGGGCTTAAGAAAAAGGAAAAAGAGAAAAAAAAAAAAAAATCAAATCACAACCCAACCACTCCTTTCCCTCAAAACCCACTAAGGTAGAGCCAAATTCTAGATGCCTACGCAAAACCCGATTCAAACAGACCTCATGCAGGACATGTATGTGGATTTTCCAGCACCAGGTCCAGACACACAGCTCAGGACTCCTGTGCACCCAGCCTGTCTGCCTCTCCATCCCATGCCGACTGCCCTGGGCTGGTGGGGCACATCCCCTGGGATGATGGGGTGTCATCAGCTAATGTAAAATGCAAGGTAATTTTGTCTTCCTTAAGTAGCTCCAAGTTTAGCAAAGCATTTTTTCCCCTTCAAATACTTTCCTCTGTAGATTTTTCCATCAAAACACATTATTTAAAAAACCATTCACTTAGAGCTGCCTGGTCCCAGGTGCCTTGAAGCTAGTTGCAACATTCCTGCAGCAACATTTGAGCAACTGGGAAAAACTGCTAGCAGACTCTGTGCATGAAGTGAGATGCACAGAGATTCCTGAACAACCACATGATCATCTCTGAAAGAGGGGATAAAACGTTTTATTGCTCTCCTTCCCACTCCCCCCATGCAGAAAGCTTTATAAGAAAAAGAAGCCAAAAGGCAGGAGAGAAATAACTTGCAGCTTCATAGTTCCAGCAGCTGAGATGGGATGCCCACAGCTAAAACTGGGTTGAATAAACGCTGCATTTCCAAAAGTTATTGCCCAGACCCTTAGTCAGTGTGCATCGGATGAACTCACTAACCTCATGATCTTTTGGATTTGTAACAGTTATGGAAAAATCATCCTCAGCTTTCCCCGATTCTCCAGTGTGCGGGAAGACCCCTAAGCCTTATAGCAATAATTGCAGTGTTTGCAAAAGCCCATGGCATTGGCTTAATTTCATCCTCACACAGCTCTATGAACAAGCTCTTATTTGCTTTTATAAATCTCCTGTTTGAAAATCCTGAGTGATAATACAGTCTGAGGTCACCAATGTTTCCTTACAGCCTTTGCTTCCTTGGAAGTTCTTACTTTCTGGTACCCAGAAAAGCAGCCTGTGTCCGATTGTGGGAAAGCCAAGCGAGATTTTTAAAATTCCTTTATCACAGAAAAAGTATCTCAGAGGGGAGTTACCTACCACTCTAAGGTAATGCAAAGTAAAAGAGTTTTCTTTAGATTGATGGTAACAATCAAAAGACATGGCACCATCCCATAATTATCATGGGAGTAAAATGATGGATAGAGATGAATCTAAACAGCATATTAAAACCTACTTGAAAAAAAGAGACGCCAAGACACAGTATTTGTTCTGCCTCTTTATGAGCTGACATAAAACTTGCTCTGAAAACTGCTTGACTAAGTAATTCAGCCAGATGTTCACCTCTTTTGCATTGAAGCAGAATTTGGAAAATATTACATTTTTCAAAGTTGCTGATGGCAGGGATGTATTTCCCCCCCACCCCCATAAAAAGAGCTCCATGGGCTGGCTTACAGCTGAGCATCGACCAACTTTCTATTTTCCCTTCATGTTTTGGAGACTAAGAGGAGAGCCCTGGAGCCTGCTAGTCCACTTATTGTTGTCTACTGATCGCGGGAGAAGCTGTTCAGTTCCAGCATATAGCCGTGTAAAGCATCCATGTGGAAGAGGTGTTGCTATTTTAAGAGGAGATGGCTCCTTTACGAACAGATGTTGCAGAGATGCTCAGCTCCCACTATCAACTGTGAAAGACGAATTCATTTTTATTTTTGTTGACTCTGAAGCTCTCTGTCTCCTCTTGAGGAGTCACTGATTACCGTACCCCAACCTTTTGTCCTGTCCCCAGCAGCACTGGGGAGGGGATGCCTGGAGAAGGGTGTAACGATAGGGTGAAGGTGTGTGATCGCTCCCCTATAGAGTAGTTCCCCTACAGCACAGGGACTGAGCCAGACACCGTCACTCTACTGTCAACCACCCCTGCAGGGTTTTTTCTTCCTTCAATTTGCTTTTACTTTTAGACCTCACATCATTTCTGTGCGCAGAGCATCCTGTGGGCCTGCGGAGGCATGACTGGGTTGCATTCAAGTCAAGGAAAAACCCGTCTGCCAGAGACACTTAATTCCTTAATGCCCCAGCCTCGAGGGGCACTTTCTAAAGGCAGTTAAGTCTTAGCAAGTGCAGGTAGATGCCAATGACATTTTAGACACAAAGTGCTTCATTCCCACCAGTTCCACCAGACAGACAGGCACGTCTGAAAATCCTGTGGGGCACATAAACACCTGTAAAAAAATGGTTCTTTTGCCAGCTGTTAACTGCGTCATCTATATCAGTAGTACTGCAACCATCAGGAATAAAGGCATTTAATTCTGCGCCCTAGGCTCAGACATTATTAAATGATGGTCCTAAACTGATACCAAAGCACTTGGTTTTACCTTTGGTTGAAAAAAAAAAAAAAAAAAAAAAAAAAAAAAAAGTGTCATTTACCTTCAGAATTTCCCTGTGTGAATCCCAGGAACCAGGTAAAACATAATACAGTCCAGAGAAAGCAGAATCCCCTGAAATTGGAAGAGAAGAAAAATTAATGAGTTTCCACAACATTAGTAGCAAAAACTAGCCCCCCCTGTTAAGGATCTTCTCGATCACAAGTCTAGCAAAGTCAGTGGCAGTGTCCATGTGTCTCCAGGAAATGAACGGATGCTCAGCAGAGCAGCACTTGCCTCCGACTGAGATTTCATTTTGCTACTTTAAAGTCATCGAAGGCCCGCTGAATTCAGTGGAAGGTTTCCCCACTGGTGTTAGGGGCTGTTGATCAAGCCTTGAAGGACCAGGCCAGTGTTTTGTGATGCAGGGTCATCAGTGCCAGGTCAGCAGTCCCTTGGCTACCGCCACTCTTTGGCACTCATCCTGTCTAGGACAGAACATCAGAAATGCAGGAGGATGGAGAAATAATTCAAAATTGTAAGGTCAAAGGACATGCCAGGAGTGCACGTGCGTGTCTGTGAGGACACGGGTAGAAAATGGGCTGCCATGTAGTGACACATCACCTGCATCTCAGCAAACAAATTGGAGTCCTATTGCTTTAAAAATGTTCTAAACATAGAAAATCCTGCATGGATCCATTCCTCTTTTTACACCCAGATGCAAAGATGCAGGGCAGCTTCTAACCACTCAGCACCCTATGCTGTTGCCATTAATGACTTCCTCATTAGCTGGGTATGGCAGGAAATTTTAGAAAGTGTGAGAGCTGCAGACTCCCAAGCGCAGTGCTCGCGCAGACCCTTTCGTGCCTGAGAGGGAACTGGACAAACCTTGCAGTTAGCTAAACTAAGCCTTGAAGTGCCAGCAGAGAGGAAAACTTTTACCAGTAAGGTAGCTGAAGCCCCCCCCTTCCCCCCTCAACTTCCTTGATTTGTAGCCAAATAACGAACATAGGAAACTCCATGGTTAAGCTCACTTAAAACTGTCAGTGGAAAGTCTGAAGATTGAATTCCCTCGTCTTCTAGAGATGATATTTAACAGCTCGATCAGCAAGGGCTGCTGGAGGAACACAGACAAAAATGTACGCTGCAGAAAGTCCTCAGCCAGAAGAAAGCAGTGTGGGACATCCACAGGTTGTTCTTCATTTCAGCCAAGCCAGTGCA
Source organism: Burhinus oedicnemus (assembly GCA_008921705.1). Classification (NCBI taxonomy): domain Eukaryota; kingdom Metazoa; phylum Chordata; class Aves; order Charadriiformes; family Burhinidae; genus Burhinus; species Burhinus oedicnemus. The sequence continues at coordinate 1,173,969 of VFFE01007119.1, read as the reverse complement.
AACACTGGGATATGCAAAGCAATGCCAAAGTGCAGCTTGCTCCTCTCTTCAGATCTGGCAAAGACAAATCATTTCTCAAATGGGATTAGAGGCCACTCTTCTCCTGCCATCAAGTCTCAGCTTTTGCACACGAAAGCATCCTCTGAGGCAGTGTATTACCCTGGGCCAGATCCTCATCCAGTGCAGGAGACCCTTTCCCACAGCTAAAATGAAGCCGCAGTGATTTACACATCACTGGGGAAACCTGGCCTTGAATGTAAAAATCCCTACAGGAGTCCAGCCACTAACTAGTATTTTAAGGCTTGAAGGGACAAAACACTGGAGCAGCCCCGCATTGGCTGGGAAACAAATGAGATGGACCACATCATTCTTTGCTGTTTCCATTACCTCGACACTGGGCTACACATTTCAGGAGCTCTGGGGCTGCTTGAGTTTATGTATGAAGGAACAACAGCTTGGAATAGCCAAATCATGGCGCTTTTTCGTCACATCCTATAGCCAACCATATGCTAACCAGGAAACCCTCACTATGCTCAAGAGATCTCCAGCTGGGGAGACGTGGTTGTTTTATGCCCACTTCATCCCATGGACACAGCTCTTGGGCTGAAGACACGGCTGAGTACAAGGAGAGCTGTTGTCCCAGTTCATTTAGGGGAGGGTAGGAAAGGAAGCAGAATAGGATGATTCTTCATGGCCACCACTAGCAGAAGACTTTTTATGACTTAAAAGAGGCTAAAATCCACTTCACAGAGAAAGACCTGCATTTCTGTGCTCACCTCCAAAGGAAGAATGGAGTTTCAAGATGTGGACACAATTCCATACGTGCATGGAACAAAGACCTCGCTGGGTATGAGCAGCCGGGCTTGACTGCCCGATGAGACCACGGAAAGACGAGGGGAAGAAGGTGACCAACATGACGTGCACTCCAAGGGCAGCAGGAGACCCAAGCATTAAGAAGACCTTTTCTCTGGTGAGGGTCGGATTTGTACAGCCATGTACAAACACTGGTGCACACAACACACCTAACTGAAGTCCAGCTCTTTTATGGAGAGGTACATTCACAACCCAAATTTGCTTCCAAAATCCCCGTTGACCAACACAGCAAGGGGGAACAAGCCTTAGGGGAAAATCCGACACGTAATGTCATTCCAGTGACACTGACGGGGCTATAAAGGAGACAGATGCGCAGCGTGGGATCCAGCTGGCCTCAGCCCTGCTCCTGGACCCCTCGCACAGCCAATACCGTAAGAGTTGAGAGCGGGGCTGAGTGCCAAAACACTGAAGAAAAACACTTTGGCAAAATTTACCAACTTAATGGAAAAAGCAAAAGCAGCTTCCAAATGGCAGACCTGTGACTGATGGGGCTGTTAATTATTGCAGGATTTTATAATGCAGGCTCTTTTTCCGTTACAACTCCGCAGTGACAGGATTGCATAAGCAGCTTGAGTAGCAATAGTACGGGAAGATTTTTCTCCTTATATAGAGCTATCAAACCCACCTTGCCTTTATCTCAGCTTCTTCCCACAACCAGCGATTTCTACAGAGATTCTACCACAAGGCACCCACTAAAGACATTTATTTCTTTTACTGCATGGGCTCTACGAATACCAGAATGAGGATCCCACTGCTACAGTCACTGGGGGAAGAAGGGCCCCCAAATACCTATGATGGAAACTCATGTGAACCCTAAAAGTTTTCCAGTGCAGACAAACTCCCTGTATAGCAAACTGAAGCTGCTGACTACAGCTTAATTTTGCTTCGCTACTTTTGCAGACTCCTGCGATCAGTCCATGGGAACTAACCAGCGTCAAAAGTGCAAGGCAAGGAACAACAGAGGGAGAGAGGGACAGAGAAGGACAAAGACCAGCAATAACGCTTCTCAGCCTTGGTGGTGATTTTCGCATCTTCCCAGTGAGGTCCACGTGCACGCGGTAGCCGCCAGAACTAAACATCCTGAGGAGTTCCTACAAAAAGCAACCAGAAGGTCTAGGGCACCCCTTCTACTGGGGCCTCAGGACGGGCAGGAGGTCCCTGCACGTGGTGGTACGCACCAGTCTGGAGACCCGATGAAATCACGACTGCTAATCAGCGTACAATTGCAAAGCTGCGCCCTGCGTTTTCAACTTCCCGCCTCGCTTGCCATCTGCTTACTGAGCATTGAGAGATCAGACTTCTGCGAGGGGCAAGTGGTGGCTCAAGGGCTGAAGAAGAGTTATCACCTCTCCAGGTGGCTTGTGCTGCTGTAGCCCCTGTAAAGTCACGTTCAGAGTGGCAACCTCAGGAGCAAAAGTAAAGGAAAAATCCTGTTGAATATATCGGTTCTTACCTGACACCCACTAGCTTCTGTGACAGAGGAATAAAGCACTACGCTGAACTAAAGACAGTAGTAAGACAACAGCCTCCAGGGTAGGCTTGGTCAGGAATTATCGATAAAAAAAAAAAAAGTTTGATAAAGCTGAAGCAATCTGTAAAATAGTTGTGATCAGCTAGTTCTTCACTTTACAATTTCTGGAATTGGTTGGAACAATTTCAGCATTTCTGAATGAAACACTTTGCCCCTGCCTTAAAAAAAACCAAAACAACAAACAAACAAAAAAGCCCCAATGGTTTTGACATCTTGTTTGCTTAGATGGTGGGTTGAAGCTGAAGAAAGTGTTACAAGGGCCCAAAGCAGCATTTAATTTTTTTTTTTTTTTCCTCCTTCATTTATAGTGGGGAAATGTCTTTGAAATAGCAAACATTCTTGCAGGATGGAAAAACGATTCACCCCCACTCTCCTCCATTCAGGTGCATTTTTTTCTGTCCAAAGGACCAGAAAGCCAGCTGGATGCTGAAAATTACTTTGCAAGAAAGGCAAGTCTACATTTCTAGCTGTAGATGAGACATTGTGTCTTAAAAGGAGAAAACATCTATGTTGCTCATGCACATAACCGGAGGTGATACTTTATAAGACTTTAGAAGATACTTTATAAGTTTTGACAGTCAACGGGAAACAAAAGTCACAACCTACATATTGAGGCTTTAAATCCCACCATGGCATCGATTGCACTCCCAGCTTTTTGGGGTAGAAATCTTATTTTGTACTAGTATCATCCTTTGCCCAGCAGACTTCTGCTCTCCTCCCTGGGCTTCTGGAAACTACGGTATTGCTCTGCTCCCCCTCAGTTTCTGGAGCGAGCGATGGGAACATATCGTTATGTAGCCATCCCTGTATCGACCCCGCGTGGTCCTCTGCTGGACCTTTTCTGCAGTCTAAACCAGCTCGCCATTTACACCTCCAGCCAAAGATTTTGCCTGGTATACGCAGGCACTGTCGCAAAACCCAGCATGCCACAAAGGAGAGTTTCTGAGATGACTGAGATGAGATGGCTCATTTCTAAACCCCTACATCTTTCCACATCTTTAAGAAAACAGGAGAAAGCAGACAAGCAGATATGGCCCAGACAGATACATTCCCATCGTCATTTAAAAATACAGAGAAATCTAAGAGTGATCTAGAAACTGCCGACGTTAAGCGAGGAAGAATGAAATTCAGTACCCCTCTGTGATTTTAATGTTCAAAAAAGCTCCCCAAAACATCAGCCAAGTACACAAAACATCCGGAATCCAACCCACTGCTTCTGGGCACATGTTTATCAAAGCAGATTTTCAGATGAGAACTAGAAAGTCATTTCACCTGCAGCCGTAAGGGGGAAGGATGAAGCAGTGGGATGTCAGTGCGGCCGCCTGAGCTCTAACAGTGCTCCGAGCAGCCTACAAAGCCCAGGGTTTCAAAGATCGTCCCACCATTATTACTGGAGACTCCAGGAGCCCAAATGGATGGGAAACTCTCTCGGTCAGACTCCAACCCATCCTTGGGGTGATCCTGAACAGGAATGTCTCAGTTGCTCCACCCTGCCCCAGAGTTTAGAACGTGTGCGCAAACCCCAAAATTCCCAGGGAATTCTGGCACCGTTTCTGCCAAATCTAATCCTAATTCAGGATGAAAACGCCCTTAGTGCTGCACCTGTAGAGGTTTATCTCAGGGTTCTGGGCAACTGCGGCCCAGAAGAAGCTGCTGCTTCCTTCGGAGGAGGCCCCTGGTCGCGTAAGAGTGACCCACCGGGGCCTGATGAAAGGGAGGAATCGTATTGACAAAGGGGAGGGACCTCAGCTCCTGGCCATGGTACAGCGGCAGGTCTCAAGTGCTGCAAAGAAGCGTTGCTCTCCTAAAAGCCTGCACATCAGCCAGGCACGAGGAGGGTCTGGATGCATAAAGCCCTGGTATTTGCTCCCCCAGCACCTATAGCTCCTCTTATGTTTTCTCCAGGAAGGAAACGCAAATCTGCAGTGCACAGAACGTGGAGATGAAGCATCAGTGTGGCCAACCCTCCCTCCTGCAGACACCTCGCACCTGGTTCTTTCAAGGGTTTATGCTGATACCTGCAGACAGAGGGCTGATGGGTTTCAAACCACTGATCCTTGTCCTCCTTATTGGGAACTAGAGCTTGTATATTCACTGCACAAAGCTGGCCCAGAGCTAGCCAGCATCTCAGCTCCTGCTGGTGACAACCTGCTGGTGACAACCTGCTTCCTCACTTGCTAGGTGCAAGACTGACTGACGCGGCTGTGATGACTCAAACACCCTCCCAGACACCTCCCAGCAACTTCCCACAATGGGGGATCTTTCCTGAAAACTCGTTACTTGGTCTCCTCTTTGCTCACCGCCCCTGTCTCTCTGGGTTATTGACTTTGCTGTTGTGTGAAGCGACACCACTCGCTGCGGGCCCTTGCCTTTGTGTTCTCAGTCAGTAACTGGAGCCCTCCACAAACAGAAGTGCTAAGCATGATCTGTCATCTAACTCCTTTTTTATGCTTCCAACAAACGCCTTTGCATTCCTTCATTTTGTGAATGGGGTTTGGCAGAGCCGTATAGAGTTCCCCATTGTTTCCATTTGCACTTCAGTAAGCGTCCATCATTTCTACTCATGCCCCCAACAAATTGGCAAAGAAAGAGGGGGGGGGGAAACCCACATGTTCCGTTCTGTCTCTGGTCAGAGATTTCCTACAACCCCCTCACACAAGACCTGGGCAAGCCTCGGTCAATACGTAACCTCCATAAACGCTGTTTTCCAGCAGGGCACATTTTATCCCCCTCAACCCATTACAGAAAGGGGATGAAGCTGGAGTTTTCTTAAAAGGACCTTCTCAGAGTGGTGTATTGAGGCAGCAGGAGAGGGGGGACCCAGCCACTGGACCTCAGCTTGTAACCCTGGCTGTGACACTGCCCTTCCCTCCTGGGACACAGCTCCAGGAGGCTGTGTAATTGCCTCCTCTCTACCCTACGGCACCCAGCACACACAGATCATTTGCCCGCTGGTTGCTCCCATTGCTGAATTTGCTTAGCAGTGCCATAATTTGTCCCCAGATCACCTGCCCGGCTTGCACGCAATGGTCTTTTCCTCTTAAAACAGGAGCCATGCCTTCCTCCAGGCCTTCCTAGGGGCTGACCCACCTTGGTGGTGCCAGGTAGGTGCCGTACCACCGCGCGTGCAGCTTCCTCATCCAACACATGGGCCAGGCAGCCCCCAGGGCAGTGTTATGCCGACAACTCAGGGCTGTCACAACAAGCAGGCACCCACCGGAGGTCTCCAGGCAAACCTCTTCCATGGCCAGCAGGCGGCACTGGGGCTGGAAGGGGCCAAGGTGGTACAACCACACCTGAGCAGCACAAGTGCTATGGTCTGGACCCGTGCTCAATGCATAGCTGAATGCAAAACCTTCTTCTGTGGTTAATGAGCCCATGCTCACTAAAAATGCATCAATGGAAAGGATGAAGAGGGGCATTTTAAGCTTGTAGAGCCTGTAAAACTTTGCGTTCTTCTGGTTTTACAAGCTTTGGCTGCTTGAGCCGGGACAAGGCTTCGGCGCACTCTGCAACCGCTGCTCCTTCCCTGGTGAGCCAGCCCTGCCACTCCCATCCATGGGTCTCCCGCACCTCTGGCAACTTCTCCGCCACCAGCCCTGCTCCGGAGGATGCTGCAGGAGTGCTGGGACAAGCGGGACCCCCAGTACCATGTGGGAACACACCAGAAGGTTCCCAATTACAGGTTGCCTTCAGGCAGCACAACCCTCACCCACCCCGAGGAAGACTTGGCAGCACATGGGTGGCCATACAAGCCCAGGCACAAGCCAGCTCTGGGCTCAGAGGACCCTCTCCAAGACTAACGGCCTCAACAGGAACATCCAGCTGTGGGAATGGTAGGATGCACCGCACTCAACTCTGCCAAGCAAATCAAAACCCAGCACCAAAAAGCCCATCTGGAGATAATGCGAAGGGTAGCAAGCGACCTCTGCTGAGGAGGGAACGGATCAGCAGCATGCTGGCGAGATATTTAACCCAAAGGAGATCCTGGGAACAAAAGGCGCACATACTCAGTCACCAGAAAAGACCAAAGCGCAGCTTTCCCATGGCACTGCAACACTGAAACCCCGTGCAGCCGTGCACAGCGCTAGCCTGGGACACCGAGATGGAAGAACAGACATAGACCTCTGGCGAGCAGGCAGCCACGCTGCCTTCTCCTGGGTCCCCGTTTCCTAACCCTGGCCTCAGCAGGGTCTGACTTGCCCTGGGACTCGAGCAGGATCTCCCTGTCCTCATCTGCAGCGTGATTGTGGTCAGCTTCTCCATCCCGCTCAGAAATCGGTGCTCTGTGAAACGACTGTGCCTCGTGCCAAGTATCTCCCCGGCATCGGGGCCCTTCCCCTCGCTGTGACGCAGCGCTGCTCTCGGTCTTTCAAAGGAATCTTTATCTGTCTGTTCCCCTTTCCACTTCTCCATTTTTGACAGACAGCCACCCTCGCAGGGTCCCAACCAGGCATTTCGCTCCGGACCGTGCCCAACATGAAAAAGGTGCAAGGGGGAGACGCTGCAGTTACCGGCATCTCCAGACACGCCGCAGCCACGTCTGGGCAAAAAAAAAGCAAAAACAAAAACCCCAAACCCTAAAGCACTGAAATTCGGTGCTTGTATGTAAACACAGAGAACACTTCTCGAGGAGAGCTGATTGCAGCTCCCGGGAGCGGCTCGGGTCTCTCCACATAGCTTTCCACAGGGAGCCATGCAGGGAGAGCTGCGCTGAGCTACAAAGGAAACCACATTCATCCACGTCCAGACCCCGGCGCTGCGCGGAGGGGGCGGCTGCCAGGAGCGGGGTGACCCTGGGGGCGAAGGGGAGGTGCCCCCAAATCCCCTCGCCCCGTTTCCACCCTTGCAGCCCATCTCCCAAGCCCAGCCTGGCAGAGGGATCCTGTACACAACTTTTTCAAACTGCCAGGCAGAAGAATCCCAGTCTTTCCAAGGGAGTGTCGGTAAATCATCATTACATCCGACAACGCAACCAGAGGGATTAACCCTTTGCTAGTCCCCAGGAAAATAACAACAACGACAACAACAACAAAATTTAACAATGAAAATAGTAAAAGCCGGCCCCAGCTGCGTGCGAAAGAGGACGGGCAGGGTGGGCGCTGTGATTTTTTTATATATACATAGATGATAGATAGAAAGAAGTATTTGTGCGCGCGTGTGTGTGTTGAACACATGAAGAACATGCCACCAGGCACCCGCCTGCCTCTCTGGCCGTGCCTTAGCCCTTCCCATGGCTCTCCCACTTCCCGGAGGACCGCGGCGGCGAGCTCCAGGTACTGGTGCCCCCACGGCCACGCGGGACGGGGCCAGGGAGCAGCATTTGCCCCCCTGCTGCCAGGTGGGGCTGGGGAACGCGCCCCGCTGCCCGTGCCCGGGAAGGCTGTAGGTGTGCGAGGGGGAGCGGGGAGGCGGAATCGCCCCTTTCTGCATCTCGCGTGGGTGCAACATCGGCGCCCACCCCCCGGACCAGTTCCCGGGAGCTCCTTTCCCCAGTCTGTGGGAATGGGGTGGGGTGTGGGGTGGGGGGGGGCCTCCTCCTGCCCTTCCCGGCCCCGAGCCCCCCGCTCTCACCCCAGCCCCATTCCCACCCTCCTGCTCCAGCGTGGCCTCCCTTCTCTCCCAGCCCATTCTCCTCTCCAGCCCGGGAGTTTTCACATCATCCCCTGGCAGAAGGAATGTCTTCCCCCACCCCATCTCCAGCCACCCGGGAGCGGAGCTCCGCTCTCGGGCCGGCTCTCCCCTCCCGCAGCCCTCCCGGGATCCCCCGGCTCCCCGGGCACCCCCATCCCCGCCCGGGATGCCCTTCCCCAACGCCGGGAGAAGTCGGACTTTGTACTCACCCCCTGCCTGCTGCTGTAGCTCTGAGTCTGGAGACCGGCTCTGATTCCGGCTCCATCACGTTTAGTGCATTGTCTCTTTCGGGCAATTTTTGCGGCAATCCATCAGAAAAAGGGGGACAGGCCGGTTTGTGGGTACATCCTTCCCAGGAGCTCAGCTCTCTGCCTCTCTAAGGGGCTCAGCTGTGTCAAAGACACCCCCTGGCCCGGACGGCTCACTCCTTCCTCCTTCTCTTCTGGGTCCTTTTGCTTACACAGATCTTTTAATCCCATTTAACTCCCTCTCGGCAGACTGCAATTACCTTGGGAAAAAGGAGAGAGAACAGAAAGTACACGCTAGGAAGCCAGGCTGGCCCATGGTCGCTGGATTTCGTGCCTCTCTTTTTTTTTTTTCCCCTCCTTATTAATAGTACAATTTCTGTGGTCTCTGATTTCCAAAGTCCTTGATTTAAAGTGTTTTTTCTTAGCTGTTACTGGTTTTTTTTGGTTTCGTTGGTGGTTGTAATTATTATTTTTATTTGCAGTGCAGATGTGCCTCCCACCCCCCCAAGGATCTCTCCTCTGGACTTAGAGAGAAGAGGAAAAGGCAGATTTTGAGAAATGAAAATTATTTAAGGATGTCCCTGCTGCCTCTCTCTGCTGCCCTCCTCTGTAATACTGAAGCACTTACAAAAAATAATACAAAGTAAATAAATAATTAAAAAAAGAAACTCTTTCGGCCAGAAGAGCTGCCGAGAAGCAATCAAAGACCCCTTCCAGGCTCTGTGGAGGACACGCACAGGCCCCTGGTCCGGAGGAGGCTGCTGATGGAGATCGCTGCTCCTCTGCACTCACCTGCCGGGGGGGCCCATCATCCCGCTTGCCCAAACCGGCTTCGACCCACCTCACCACGGGCTGGCAAAGGACCTGCGTTACAAGGTACCTGACATGGCTTTTCCTTGGGCTCAGCGCTTGGCGGAGGCAGTTGGGGGCCTGTGGAGGGGGCTCAGGCTCGCAGGAGAGAAGCCCCCCCTGCCCCTGCTCCCCTCCTCGTCCTGCCCTGCTTCCATGGGGAGGGGGGCACAGGGGACTGGGCGCGGGGCATCTCCAGAGCCCCTCTCTCCTCCCATCACCACCCAGTGGAAGCTGGACCCCAGGAGGGCTGGGAGACGGAAGGGAGTTTTCTTGTGCAAGGTCCATCAGAGTAAATCAGATCCCAAGTCCGCTTAGCCAGCTCCGCCAGGAGAGGGGACTTTTACACGAGGATAGAACCTGCATCCCTGTGTCCCCCTCCTCTTCCTGCTCCTCCAAAGTCCCACCTAGCCGGGACCCAGCAACCGGGCACCCCCCAGGGTGACAGGCAGGTCCCTCTTTGTCCACACCAGGACACAGCAAAGCCCTCAGCTCTATGGGATTCCCTCAGGCAGAGGAGGGCAGCCCACCACACCGAGCCCTCCCACCTTCTCCCTGCACCCCTGGGTGCCCCCTCGGCCCTGCTCCGCTCCCCCTTGCGCAGCATCTCTGCCTCGGGCACTTACTTTGCAGCGGGGCGAGAGGCCACGCACCGTCTCCTCGCAGCCCCGCGTTCGTTGGCATTCATTTGTCCCAGCAGCTTACAGCAATTTCTACTTCTTATAAAATAATAATAATTAAAAAAAAAAAAAAAAAGGAAAAAAAAGCCAAAGGAGGAAAAAAAAAAAAAAAGAAATCCCCCAAGCCCCTTCCTCCCTCCTTCCCCTTCGGTCTCAAGGTGTCTCCTGCGCCGGGAGCCCACGGGTGCCGGGCAGGCTCACGGGCCCTGAGCGAGCCAAGGCTTTCGGGCAAGCCTGAGGTTCCCCCAAATTCAACGGATAATCCTTCCCCGGGACTGGCGCGGGCAGGTCCCCCTCGGGCCGTCGCTCCACTCGTGGGGCATGGATGCTGCAGGGATCCAGGAGAGAAGAGAAGTTGGGACCGGGCGCTGGGAGGGACATGGATGTGAAAGAGGTGGAAATTATAAGGCTGCCCTTGTCCTTTTAAATAGCTGCAGCCAGGGGACTCCGCTGGCGGGGGTGCCCCAGGTATCCGGTTTCAGCAAACATCAGCTAATGAGCAGAGCTCCAGCCTCCGAGGGGCAGGTTCAGGGCTGCTCTGCAGGCAGGGGGAGGCAGGGGGGCACCCCGGGCACCCCAGCAGCAAGGGAGGGAGCAGGGGTGAAGCTGCAGCAGGGAGGGAAGGGCTGCAAGCGAAGAGCTACGTAGTCGGGGCTGCTCCAGGGTGGAGGGCAGGCTGCAGCTCCTCGGGTTGCAAGGTCTACAGGGCAAAGGACAAGTCCTGAGAGGTGCTGAGCATCCAGCACGGGTCTGGGTGTCAAAGCTGAGCCAGCCCAGGGTCTCGCTCCCCAAAGGTAGGGGCCACATCATCCCCCGAGACAGGGTGAAGGACCAGGCAGAACGAAAGCACCTCAAACCTGGGTATGGGCACTGAACTTAGACACGCCCCATGGAATGAATACAGCCACAAACAGGATCAGCATCGACCCACCAAGTACCTGAACTTGAAGCTAGAGGGGAATGATGTTACACTCAGAGCAGAAAATTCAAGGACCCGCTGGCCTGACTCAGCAATGCAGGTTTTACTCAAAAAACTGACCTCAGAATGTGGCCAGAAATTAAGGTTTCCACTATAACTCAGATCTCCCATACACATGACGTCTTCTGTTACCATGCATGCTAAGGATTTCTCTCCTTTAATACATATATTTGACTTGTGGTTGCGGTTTTGCATCTCCCAATTTCTATAGGCATAAGATTTTAGTCATACCTTTGCTCTGAAGTGTCTGCATTTTGCTTCCTCTCTTGCTGTAACAGATGAAGCTTTGAGTAACAATAACAAAAAACCTGAAACAAGCAGTGTTATGACTGGGCTAGATAACTAGTAGCCTCACAGTCCACTGTCCTCAGGAAAACCTTTTCAGAAGAGCGCAGCTAAGTCACACATCCAGATACTTGTAAGAAACTCCCACGCAGAGACAAACCTGTCTCAAAACCCTCTGAAGGCCCAGGAGCTCGGACGACCCATCCAGACCAGCTTTGAGGATCGGGACTTTAAGGACAAAAGGCAGTCACATAGCTTGTCAGACATCACATAAAATCTCTATTTTTCTCAGCTATTTTTGCTCCAGCTGTTTTTCCTGTGTTTCTCAGTCACACATTCCTCAACGAGAAACATATTCTAGCCAAGCCTAAGTGTTTAAGATAAAGCTTTAATCTATTAAAAGAATACTTTGCAAAGAAGCGTGTGGAAATTCCTATGTTGTTGAATACACCTTGTACCTTCCTGCTCTTTTTTACCTTTTCTCTCTTCCAAAAGCAGCAAGTATTTAGTAACCTTCCTTCCCTTCAAAAAAACCTCCGCTCTACCCAGAAAAGAACAAGGCCCTGGCTTCCCAGAGCCGAGGGACAGAGAAGAAAGCGAAAAGATGTGCTGCATCTTTTTGCAAAGACGTATGCGAATGGGACGCGTACGGGTAGCTGGTAGGGACGGGCAATGCTTCAGGTCCACAGCGCTGCACCAAGGACCACCATAAAGCACGCTCGGAGCCCCGTCCTCAAATCTTCTGCACATACCTAACTGCGCTCAGATGAACACTTTCAAACCAAACACACGTATAAAAGCTTTTCTAGCATGGAGACATAAACGGAGCTCAGCAGTAGGAAAAAGGGAATTAGTTTAAAACAAAAGGAAACCCAACATTGCTGAAGCCAAGACTAGTGCCAAGTGAATTCAGGTTCAAAAATTAGACCTCATACTTCAAAAAGAGAAAAGCCACAACATATGATCTGAATAGAAATATATTTAGCAGATTTATTTTTCTTCCCTTCCAAATTTAAATAGAAGCCGTTTTAAAACACTAAATAAACTGAAGTAAATCAGCACAGCAGTGAAATTAAAAAAAAAGGAAAAAAAAAAGGGAATTGGAATTGACTGTTCTAGTTTAATTAGCCAAAATAAGAAAAGTACAGGGGAGGAGGAAATGCCACCACACACCACACAACATTGGGAACAGAACACTTGCTTTTGACAAAATGCACCTCTCCAAAAAAGCAGCATGTCATTACTGCCTGAATAAATACAGCATTTAAAATATTCATCCGTATTTAGCCAGTTTCCAGAAGAATCAGTACCCATCTCTCCTCAGGATCCCTACCTTGGTTAAGCATCAAGGCTCTTATTAATATAATTTTGTCTCTTTGCTCCTCTTGGAAAACCAAGCGTGAAGGCATCTAGGCGCCATGGCGAGCAGGCGTTACAGCTGTGCTACATGACTCACAGTGCCCGGCTTCAAGGACCAGAGGAATCCCAGACACTAACCCGAGCTTGTCCTCCCGGTTTGGCTTGGCCTAAAGGACGGCACTGAATTACAGTTCAATCATTTTTACCTTTGCACGAGTCAGAAAAGTATCCTGAACCACTCCCTGCCCCCAGAACTCACAAGGAATTATAGGGACATATTTGGATATATTTAGATAAATACCCTATTCAGGTTTAAAACCGTGGCATGACCAGGCAGAAGGCACAGGCAGCATGAAACCCGAGGCACCGGAAAAAACTTACGGGATGGATCAAACAAACATGTGAAGGAGAGGTGGGATAAAGAGCCTTTCTCTCCCCTCTGGGCTGAGGATCTGCACCCAGCCTGGATCCGGAGTATCTAAACTTGGTACCTGGCTAAGAGTTGCCGGAGCCACAGGGAAAAGGGAACCCACCCTGTGGGGTGACGGTCCCTGCGATCATGGGAGGACACAGCCATGTGGCCACGCAGCACGGCCCAGGAACACGTACCACGTGGAGCAGGGCTACTGGGGAGGCTGGATCCACGCCTGTAAACCCAGCAGGAACAGAAGATTAACCATCCACAGGAACGGGACTCACCCCCCAGCCCGTGCAGAGTCACAGTAATTCAGGCAGCGGTGGGACCGGCTGTGCCAGTCTCCAGCTCCTGGGGACGTCTTGTTGAGGGCTGACTTAGCACCTACGCTGCAAGTGTCAGCAGTCTTGGCAGCAAGAAGCCCCTGGAGAGCTGTAGGCAGGAGATCTGGTACTGATCCCTGGCTGTCGGGGTGGCACTGAGACCTTTTCTATCTCTTCTTGCTCCCTTTGAGGGCAGCCCAGCCCCTCTGCCCTTAACGTGCTCCACAACTGTGCTGCGATGCTCATTCCCTGCACAGGATTTCCTAATCCCTACTCAACTTTCCTGTTCAGATCCTGTATTTACCATGACCATACCGGCACTTCTCACACTCGTGAGCTCTATTTGAACGACTGGCACTAGTTCAAGCCCTGGACTAAAGTCTTCCCTACCCTGTAGGGTACCGGTCATGAGCAGAAACTTGCTGAGGAACCTCACTTGGCTGCTGAGAAGCTTCTCCACCCATGGCAGCGTCAAGGTCTCCATGAAGGCAGAAGCTGGCCCGGCTGGGGTGCAGTTAGCTGATGCTCCTATTCGCTTTCTCTTTCTGGCTTCAGCCATCACGGCAAGAATAGGAGTTTTCAGCTGAGGAGCGGAACACGCAGCACTTCTGACTTTAGGCACTGCTGTTTGACAGCTATTTTCATAGAATCATAGAATCACCTAGGTTGGAAGAGACCTTTAAGATCATTGAGTCCAACCATCAACCTAGCACTGCCAAAACCACCACTAAACCGTGTCCCTCAGCACCACCTCTACCCGTCTTTTAAATACCTCCAGGGATGGCGATTCCACCACTTCCGTGGGCAGCCTGTTCCAATGTTTGATAACCCTTTCAGTGAAGAAATTTTTCCTAATATCCAATCTAAACGTCCCCTGGTGCAACTTGAGGCCGTTTCCTCTTGTCCTATCGCTTGTTACTTGGGGATTTTGTGATGCAAAAGCTGCCGTGGGTTACGTTTCTTGTTCCCAGTGCGCTATGGGGGGTATTAATTATACAAGAGATGTAAAGAAAACTCAAAAATAATATATGTAACCAAGTTACTGCCCAGTGCTATTTTCCCCCTCTCCGCAGCCTTTCTGACAAACCCTATCCCATCCTGTGCCACAGGCTAGCGGTGACATGTTTGAACTTCTGCGGCCGTTTGATGTAAAATGTTTTAAATTCTTTTCGGGAACACTAAAGGCTTTTGTCTCTTGACCGGTGCTGTGGGGATGCCATGCCTGGCAAAGACTGATCTTTCTCTGCTCTCCAACTATACCATGTCACACCGGGCTGCCCAGCCAGCCGAGAGGTAGGAATGGCTGTTAATCATTAAACGGAGCCTTTTTCCATTGGAATGAAAGGAAACACAATGCAGCGATCCAAGTCCAAGCCCACCCCTCCCAAGGAAATGCTGCCTGCTGATTACAACTCTGTCATACACTTCTGCTGAGATATTTAGAGAACTACAGTTTTACAGGATGGCTGTAAAGCAAATTGTTCAGCTGATGTTACAAGCAAGCAGTGTTGAACGGACAGGTAAGCCACGACAGAGTAACGCAGCAGCATGCTTTGACAGCAAGATATCACAGCTCCTAAACCCTGACCGTCTTTATTTAACATATCAGGCTTAAATAAAGGCTGAAGAAGGCTGCCTGGTTTTGCTAACATCGCTTTGTTTTCCCTGTCTGTCCATCTGTTCCTAAGCTGCATTCAGTCTATCCCTCCTTTCGGATCTATTCAGTCACCGGTGCTACTGGAAAATACAAGAGACTCGGCAATACCCGGCAGCTTTGAGCTGTGTCCTCCAATCTAAACACCAGACCAGGCTGTTCTGCTGTCTTTGGCACAGCGTGGTGCTCCTGTGCTACAGTTTGAACTGCACAGCAGATAACCAAGACCAGTTTCCCCCTTTTTACCATGGGGGGGGGGGAGCGGGAAATAGAAAAAATCCACCATCAAAATCCCCGCTGGGCTGGCTCCAGCCTGGAGGTTTGCTGGTTAAGTGCAGTAACGCGTCAGCAAGCGCAAGCGCTTTTCCCACTGGTGTGCCAAAGGACCCTGCTCGGTTGGTGGAGGTGGCTGTGTGCGGGTAAGGTGATCTTTCCCTGAAGAAACAGCACATCTTTTCTTCATGAAACACAACCACCCTGAGAGCGCCTTCTCCCACGGCAAAGATGGACATTACACCAGTACGTAAAAGCGCCTGGTGATCTAAATTTCCTGCACATTAAGGACAACTGCCACCGTGGTTGCTACTACAACAGCGTATTACTATGGCGGGAAGCCTAAACCAGCACATAAAATTTAAGGCTGAACTCTGCAAGCCCCACACGCACAATGCTTCTGAATTTTAGGCAGCGCTGCCCACTTCTAGCGTGGTCCGTCAGCTTTCCGGATATGCCGGTAGCACTGACGCGGGGGTGGATCAGTGCTTGTGCCGGAGTCCCTGCACGTACAACGCAGGATTGATGGAGGTAGGAGCAGCGAGCCTGACCTGTTCTGAACACGTTGGACGCTGCTAGGTAGAGCTGCAGGCAACGAACCTTGGAAGGTGCCGACTACTGCATCACGCTACGTCCTTTCGGAGGAGAGGTGCTGGTTGCTCTGCGGATGCACGTGCCTGAACGCCAGACCGTGGTGCTTAGGGCAGCCGGAGCCCATTTGCACACCCAGCAAGCCTCGAGGGCGAGTTCAGAAGGGAGACGGGAATCGGCACAAGATCTTGGCCTTCAAGAGACAGCACGTTACAATGCAAATACCTGGTACAAAGATTTTGTGCAGGACAGCCAGAAACTAAGCCTGGGTCAGACTCTGAGTAGTTTCAAGGGGCGGGTAGAGGAAGGAAAAGCAGCTTAGAAAACATCAAAACAACTTTTTGTTATGACAGACATTTAAGGTAATACTATTTAAAACAAAAAGAAAATAAATGCTTTTTACAAGTGAAACAAGATGTATTTTTTTTGTTTCTGATTTTGAAAGTGGAAAGTTGGCAGTTCCAGCTGCTGTAGGAAAGATAAGCCCTGCGTACTGGTGCTGGGCAGGCCTGGGGAAGCGGTTTACTGGTAAAAGGGAAATCATACCTGCCTCGTGTCAGGAAGAAACTGAAGTGGAAATGGTAAGTCCAGGGCAAAAACGAAGGAAGGGTGAGACTAGAGAGAGCTGAGATGAGCATCTCTTGGGCTCCACCCTGCACTGGGCTCACTAATGACACCAAAAAAGCTTCTTTAGCAGAGACAAGGATGAGAGACTCCTTGCACGCACGCACACACACAGGTACATTAAGCAAAAGCTTGTACTCCACTAAGTTCTGAGGTGTCAACACCAAAACAACTGCAATTTGATTGGCGTAGTCTGAGAGTAACTTTAAGATACAAACCAACCATAACAGAGAACTGCTTAACATAACCCAAGCCACAAGGTGCTAGGACACAGTTTCCTTTCGCGACCGTATTCAGCTATTTCTGCAACCAGTTGCCCATCCCCGTTCTGGTGAGAAGGGATGTGGCTGGTTAGGGAGAAAGAGGTGTCCCCTCGTTTCTTCACAGCTCTTTGGTCCTGGACGCCTCAGAGTGACCCAGCTGGCTGATCTCTGCCTGGAGGCAGTAGCGCCCGAAGCATCACTCGCTAACCCAGATCTCAGCAGAGCTCGGTTTTGGTTTTCACTACGCCAGTGACCTGCAGGGTGACCTGAAGCAACTTAAACCATTGCTTTTGTGCCATTATTTTCTTGTCTCTGGAGTGAAGCTTGTGATATAGATCATCTTACGTGTAAAGATGTTTAAGACCTCCAGACATAAAGCGCTGCCAGTGAGCTGTTATTCCTTTACTGCGCAGTTGGCAGCAGCCTCTCCTGCAGGAGAAAGTGTAAATCTATTTCCCAACCAGCTTTTATATTCATCACAACCTGCCACCGTCCAGATGCACAGTTCATTAGAGATCGTTCAGTTTTATCTGGCTGTAAAGTCCTGTGTAAAAAAAAAACCCTGCTGATTAAACATGCGATTCAAATACATCTTCTGGAGTACAGTAGACAATTCCTAGCACTTTATCTGCACTGACTGAAATGCAATCTGTGCCACTTAGAGCAGAACAATGCTCGATTTCTTCATACTTCGCTTGAATTGTTAACACATAAAGCAGAACCACAGCCCATTTTCACAGAGAAGCTCTCTTCTGACACACTCAGTATGGTAACCCAGAGTATACAAATCTGCTTCAAAGCTAATAGGCTTTTTTTTCTTCCAGCAAACACACTTCTTCACATCTGCACACTCGCTCGCTCTCCACTTCAATAGCAATAGTATTTGGTAAAGCTCTCCAAGCTGGAGCCGCTGCAGAAAGACTGTATTTACTGATGTTTGGGTAAGAACTAATAAGAGACCTGGTTGTGTCTCTGTTCCTCCAACTCCAAAAAAAAAAAAAGTCAATATTTATACACCTACTGGTGAAATAAATCCCCTCCTCCCCGGAGAAGAGGGAAATAAAATGAAGTGATTGAAATGGGATTTCATGGAAAGAGACTTTGTTTATTTGCTTATTTGTTTTCAGAGCTTAGGAGGTGTTTGGTTTGTTTAAAAATTTTATTGTAATTTAAATGCAATTGTACTGTACAGAGTGCATCAGAGCAGCTTCGCAGTGGGACCTTTCATTAAGGACCTAAAGCTCAGGAGCCCTTGCATGCTGCTGGAGTCACCACAGGATCTGGTGGACACAAGCTCAGATATGTCAGGGGCTGGACCATCTCCCTTCCCACTGAACACCCACTCAGAATGCACTTGGCTCAGCCCTGATGGGGCCAAACTTGCTGAGCGAGAAGCAGTTAAGTTTTCAGCAAGTTAGATACAGTATAAACAATTTAATCGGCATTGTTCTAGCTCTCCCAGCATGGAGATCCTGCCCAAAGCCTGTCAGGGCCAACGGAAAGACTCATATTGACTTCTCAGGCCTCCAGAACATCCTCTGGTTTCACGGGGACTTCTTGCTTGTATAGACCTATGGCTAACTCCAGACTTTCTGGTGCACAGTTCCTTTGAAAAGGAGAGATGTACCAGTAAGAGATTTGCCCTTTGCCTCTGTGACAAACAGCTTTGCTGGTCTTCCCCCTGCAGCCACATTAAGGCTCTTGGGCTTGTCTGTTCTGTGTGATTCATGAATCCCTTTACTAAAGCAATAATCCGAGCACGGGTGACTCCCATCCCATCAACATGTCTGTTGAAGGTAGTTTCTCTCTGCCAAAGGCAAATCGCCCTGAACTACGCACCTGGACCCAATCCCACGCAGCTCTGCAATGTGTGGATTTCCCACGTGAGCTGCCCCATGGCCGCCAACCAGAGTATTGTGGGTGCAGCATGACTGACATCTCTGCACCGTTAATCAGGAAAGCCTTTATTTTAGTTAGGATTTTCCAATCAAAAGTATCTATTGTTCAGTCCTACATAATCATATAATCACCTAGGTTGGAAAAGACTTTTAAGATCATCGAGTCCAACCATAAACCTAACACTGCCAAAACCACCACTAAACCATGTCCCTCAGCACCACGTCTACCCGTCTTTTAAATACCTCCAGGGATGGTGATTCCACCACGTCCCTGGGCAGCCTGTTCCAATGTTTGATAACCCTTTTGGTAAAGAAATTTTTCCTAATATCCAATCTAAATGTCCCCTGGTGCAACTTATGGCCATTTCCTCTCATCGTATCGCCTGTTACTTGGGAGAAGAGACCGACCCCCACCTCGCTACAACCTCCTTTCAGGTAGTTGTAGAGAGCGATAAGGTCTCCCCTCAGCCACCTTTTCTCCAGGCTAAACAGCCCCAGGTCCCTCAGCCGCTCCTCATAAGACTTTTGCTCCAGACCCCTCACCATCTCTGTTGCCCTTCTCTGGACACGCTCCAGCACCTCAATGTCCTTCTTGTAGTGAGGGGCCCAAAACTGAACACAGTATTCAAGGTGGGGCCTCACCAGTGCCGAGTACAGGGGGACAATCACCTCCCCAGTCCTGCTGGCCACCCTATTCCTGGCACAAGCCAGGATGCTGTTGGCCTTCTTGGCCACGTGGGCACACTGCTGGCTCATATTCAGCCGACTATCAACCAACACCTTAATGAAGACACTATTCCTGTTATCGTTGTTTTACAAAAAGAATTCTGAATCCTTTTGCACAAGATACCGTGATTTTTCACAGAAGGGAGGGTCACTGGGATGCATTTCACTAAGCGGCCAGAACACGGTTTCCTGGACTAGCTACTCTAGAGCAGGCAGCGTATCAGCCTTCCGAACGTGGTTTAGGAGGAGTTAAACTGCCAGACCTGTTCTTGATATAAACTGAGGGAGTGCCACTGACTGCAGCTGGGTATCCCCCATTCACCATGTAGAGCCCTGGGAGCAGATTTGTATATACCTGGAAACAGAAATAAATACATAAATACTGCCAACACTCAAGAGCAACCTCTCCATGTTTTTTTGTTTGTTTTTTTTGTTGTTTTTTTTTTTT